>AFRD01000307.1:0-41190 GCA_000222875.2 Periglandula ipomoeae IasaF13
TGTGCTTCGGCCGTCATGATGGCGACGACTGCTTGCAATGGCTCCCCTGAAGGTTGATGAGGATGATGTTCCAAGACGCAGACGGCCTTGCCGCGACGAGCCACTGAGCTGAGGACAGCTTGGAGCTTCTGGTAACGTAGTGGGCGCCCCCCATTGGGGGGAGTCGGACCGTGTGGGCCCCGTCTGTGAACGAGCCGTCGCTCAGCCTTGGGCCGACATTTTCCCGATCTGTAGCTTTGATAGCCGGGTCCAGCATGGGTAAGTGAGAGATGAGGATATGTCAATATTGGGTATTCACAGTTACATTGCTCATTGTGTGAATAATATGGAAGAGATGCAGTCGAGAGGCGGAAGCGATGTGCATTGGCTTGGTTCTTGCTGCCCGCATTGAAGGCTAAACGGACCGCAATGTATATCTGCAAGGTCTGGACACTAAGCTTGATCACATTCTTGCTTTCTCCAAATGATAGATATGTCACTGTCCTCGTCCATAGGAGCGGACACGAATTCTTAATGAGTTGTAATTGCCGTGATGACGTCTAAATTGTGTGTATTTTTACACCTGTACACGTTAAAGTAAACAGGAACGTAAGGAAACCTCTATGCAGTAGCACCTCTCGTAGTCTCCATCATACAGCGATTCCACCAGGACCCGGGTCTATGAACAGGTAAGGCAGAAACTCTGGGTCCTTGATAAGCAGATCCATCCATCTGCCAACATTTTGAATTTTCTCCTGCTCCACGATTCGTTACAATCTCCCCCCATGTACCTCCATTAGTCAAATTAAGGGCTCTCCTTGGACACCTTCAACAAGAACTGCTCCAGGTCGAACTTGGGGTCGTTGACATCGAAGACGGCTGTGTACCTTGGTCAGTATGCGAAGTTCAAACGGAATGTCTGCTTCTGGACGCGAAGTGTCCGTATCAAGAGCATATCAATGACAAATCCAGACATACCATCGTTCTTGGAGGAGGAAGCGGCGGCGGGAGCAGGAGCGTGCTTCTTGACGTACTCTGCCTTGGCCTGATCTATCAGCTTCTGCTTGTTCTCGTATTCGTGCTTCTCGTGCTCGGCTCGTTGAGTAGCAGTAATCGTTCGCTGGTGGGAGAATCCGTAGAAAACACCGACGGCGAGCGCGGACCACCGGAGAACCTAAAACCACCCCCATCAGTATCTTGATATATGGAAGCAGCGGAAGTTTTGTCCCAATTGCGTGTCGGGAGGCTGGGAGCGCTGCATTGGCGACAGGGAGCAGTCGGCTCGATAGGAGAGGATGCGGGCGAGAAAACGAACATTAACACCAGTTGAGGCCATTGTGAATTGATCGCAAGGTGCGCAAATGGTGCGAGAAGCGATTCGAAAGATAAATCGGAGCTCGGGGGCTGACAATTGGCGTCAATGGGGGCCCTGTCGTGGAGGATGGAGGGAATTGTTGCGTCGGCAGCGAAGGTGATGAAGATTTGAAAGTTTGTCGGGAAAAGTCGCAGTTTTCCCAGAGCAGCACAGGTTCGCAACGGCCCGCCACAGGTCACAGGGGAGTCTAGCGGCTGGGACAGGCTGGCCGCACCACCCAAGGCTTTGAGCATGCCATGGCCCAGAGGAGGCGCAATCACGTGAACGGCCAGAACTTGTATGTGCTGGGGCGACCGTGCCTGGACGCTGAGACAGAAAGTCAGAGGCCGGACACAGCATTAGTGGCTCTTCCACCGCGACGCGTCCTGGAGCTTGCCCAGTGCAGGCCGGGTGCTACGACATTGCCAACAGGGGTCTTTCAGCACTTGTGTTGCTGGCTGCATGACGCCAGGCTGCACCTGGATGCACCACAGAAGCACACAACGATTACGACGGGTCGGACGATCTGGCTAATAGTGCCCAAACTGCCCTTTACAGTATTTCCCTTCTGGACGAGATTTCTGGCTCTTTTATCTTGATTCAGGTTGCCGCCACCAGGCAAGCCTTTCTTACCGTCGACTCGAGCTTTGCTGCTGCATCTGTTGTCGCGACCTCTTGCAGCTCCCCTGAATAGCTTGTCCCGCAATGGGACAGCCGACAACACAAGATGCAACAACGTCAAGATGAAATCCTTGCAAAGAAAGCAAAGCTTGCAGAGCTCAAGCGACAAAGGGAATTGCGAGCCAGCCAAGCCAGTGCTGGCCGCCAAAGTCTCGGCTCTGGAGACGTAGGTCTACCCTGCGCAACCCGTTCGCATCACGGTCTCTAACCCCCATCTCTTTCCAGTTGATAGCACCAATCCCTGGTCGGGCAGATAACCGCCGCGAAATCGAGACTCTCATCAACAGCCTTGTTGGTGAGAGCCGGCCTGGCTCTACAACGACCGGCGGTGCTGCGTCACCTGGTCCGCGAGGTAGTCGACCCAACAGTGTCCTCAGTGCTGGCGAACTGAGTAACGAAACATCCGAATATGCAGCAGCTTCGAATGCGCACTCGGCCGCTCCTCCTCCTCCTCCTCCGCCTCCGCCGCAGCTCAGCACAGCGGCCCTAACAACAGTATACGAATGTCCGCCATCGCCAGTGAAAGAGGTCTTTTCTTACAGCAAAGGCGTCCAGACTACGGACGAATGGACCACACCCACGAGGAACAGAGCACAATCCACAATATCCGAGAGCGGTGACTTGACGGGAACGTCGAATTCACCCAACAAGAGACAAAGCAGGAGGGAAAGAGATCGAGAAGAAGAGTTGCGGCAGAAGATCCGCGAGGAAGTTGAGGAGGAGCTAAGAGCGGTCAAGGAGTCGATAGCTGAGGGCACTACCACAGTACAACCGCTGTCATCGGCCAACTATCCCTCAAGAGATCTGACCGCGGAAGAATTGGAAGCTGTCACACGATCCGAGGAGTTTGTCGACTTCCTTGACCAATCTACCAAAGTCATCGAGCGAGCAATCGACCAAGAGACGTATGATATTCTGACGGACTATGCTTTGCAAGGCAAAGATGAGGACGAAGAAGACGAGGAGACTGGAAACACAGGCGGACGAGGATCTCACCGGATCAAAGAAGTTGCCCAGTTCTTTGACGACCGCTGGTCCAAGAAGCGAATGATTAGCGGCATCGATTTCTCACCGAAATTCAGCGAACTGCTTCTTGCATCGTACACAAAAAATCTTACTGCCCCCCATGAACCCGATGGCCTGGTGCAAGTGTGGAATACACACATGCACGATCGCCCAGAATATGTCTTCACCGCTCAATCAGACATTCTAACAGCCAAGTTCTCACCATACCACCCTAATTTAATCATTGGAGGTTCTTACAGTGGCCAGGTGCTTTTGTGGGATACACGCGCGAAGGCAGCGCCTGTGCAAAAGACTCCCCTCACTGGTTACGGCCACGCGCATCCTATCTATTCAGTCGACATTGTTGGAACTCAAAATGCAAACAACATCATCTCGTGCTCGACAGACGGCGTGGTATGTAGTTGGAGCATGGATGTCTTCGCTCAACCGCAGGAGTTTCTCGAGCTGAAGAACCCGAGCCAAGCAAAAGTCGCCGTGGAGGATGTGAGTCCGACATGCGTGTCATTCCCTCAAACGGACCCCACATTCTTCCTCGTGGGAAGCGAAGAGGGCACTATATTCCCTTGTCATAGATACGACCGCGCCGGCGCGAAAGCTGGCGTTGATAAGAAAATCAGCTACAAGGGTCATACTGCTCCTGTCATGTCGGTTGACTTCCACCCATCGCGCGGTCCAGTCGATCTGGGCGATTTGGTGATTTCATCCTCCCTGGATTGGAGCGTGAAACTGTGGAAGGTACGTGCGCCGGCAGCCACGTCAACCATCGGAGCTGGCGACGGCAGTGTTTCGCCATTGATAGATTTTGTGCGAGAAGATGTTGTCTACGATGCAAAATGGTCGCCTGTGAAGCCGAGCGTATTTGCGCTTGTGGACGGTGCTGGCTGGCTGGAACTCTGGGACATTGCAATGGAAACAGAGGAGCCGATTTCACGGATTTCGCCCAGCAGGCGCCAAGACGGAAGGACGATGCTGTCCAAGAGCTTGAACAAGGTAGCTTGGGAACCGAACGACGGCAAGCGCCTAGCTACCGGCGGCATAGACGGTTCATTGACCGTGTTCGAAGTCGGCAGTGCTTTAGGTGGCAAAGAGGGCCTGAAGAATGAAGAGTGGACTAATGTAAAGAAGCTTGTTAATCGCGTTGAGGCGGTTGGTTTGAACGGAGCGATGATTGTATAGAAGGCCAAGTTCGTGTTGGGGAGGGAGCGAGCCGAAGCAATTTGTGTATTACAATGGTGGGCAAGAAGTGCTTATTCTGTATACCCCAATAGCACCTTAGGCATGATGAACAAAACGTTTTTCACAAAACACATTGAAGTAATTGGCGACATGCTATCCTTATCTTGACTTTTTTTGCCATGACAAAAGCATGAGCTGAGCGTGCGGCTTCCATCCCATGTCGATTTTAGAGGTCACGTGCGGCCATGGTTGACGAATATTTAGACCCTGCACTGGCAAAAGCCTTTTTCTATGCCTCGCCACTAAAATCAATTGAATACCAGCGCAGCCTTCGTGATTCTTTTGTGTGTAACTTCTACTTTGAAGTTGCTTAACCAGTCTGGTGGCCGTGTCACGGAGTTCTCAAATTTTGTGCTACCTGGTAAGTCAGTTGGCTTGTGCATCCCTCCCATGCAGCGCTTCATGATGTATTCAATTTCTATTGAATTCTGCAATTCTGAAGACCATTCGTGGTCTACCTGTGGACAACTTCTTCCTGATTCTTGGTTATTTGCTATCCAAATTTTTGCCTTTGATGACGCTAGAAATACACCTTTATCTAACCACACCTCTCAGACCCCCAAAGAATCTATTACCATTTTGAGGCTTAGGTATTCGTTGGCATCTTGTCGCCATATCTTCCTCCCTGAGTCTCGAAGTTCTTGACGATATTGTTGATCTCGGCGAATTCCGCCTCTGTAAGGTCGACAAATTGGGCGTTCTCCCAGACTCTGGATGAGGCTGTCGTTCCAGGGATTGGAATGATCGTAGGCAGACCGGGGCGGTTGCTATGCTTGCGGACCCAAGCAATAGCGAGCTGGCCCGGCGTACACCCCTTTTGCTTGGCAATTGATTCGACCTGATCGACCGACTGAAGGTTGTGTTCGAACGCGCCGGGTTGGAAACGGGGCAGCACTGTCATGATGCCACGGTCCTTGATGTCTGAAATTTGCTTGAATCTTCCGGTAAGAATCTAACGTGAAGATGTTAGCTGTGTTTCGTGCTTGTGTACCTGGATCACAAGGTAAGACGTACCCCTCTACCCATCGGGGAGTATGCCAAAACGGGAATATTGTGCTCTGCACACGCTGCCGCAATCCCATTGGACAAGATGTCAGGTGAGAACATGCTCATCTCGACCTCTACGGCGCCAATGGTGGCATACTTGGTGGCTTCTCGAATCGTGTCTGCGCTACACTCGGATAGATAGATGGAGCCCAATTTCCCGGTATCGATGTATTCCTTCTGTATGACGCCATATGTCACTTCGAGAGGAGTATTGGGATCCCGCCTCGACGGAGCGAAGCCATCGAGTTTTTTCAGACCACCCAGGCTCTGAATGATGTTGTCGAGACTGCGGCGCGTGCCCTCAGGGCTGCCATTGGGTTTATGAGTGCCGAGATCCATGCCACCCTTCATGACGAGGGTCACCTTTTCTGCATCCTGAGGGTATTTGGTGAAATATGCTTTTAGTAAAGTCATGCTGTTGCATTCTGGAGTGCCGTAGAACTCAGCGCCATTCCACAAGGTCAAACCGCTCTCGAGAGCCGTTTTCAAAGCCTCAATAGCCTGCTCAGTGGGAGTCGGCTCCGGTCGCCAAGTGAAGCCTAAACCGCAAGTGTAAGCAAGGTCAATGGAACAGTTATTTTTCTCTATGTTTCCAATTTCACATACCCATGAGGCCGTAGCCAATAGGACCAACTTCTTTACCAATTACTTGCGGCATGATGTAAATGCGCTGTGGTTATAATATTGTCAAAGCTTTGATTGGGAATCGCAGGAAGTTTATGCTCTGAATTAGTTCAATGTCGCAATGTCACAATGGAGAGATAATTTGAAAATTACCGTGGGCATTCCAGCTGGTTTATACCTATTTCCACCGCTCAAAATCATCTCCGCAGTCATGACTGCGTAGGCGGCTAATCTGTGCCGCAACTCGAGTCCGCAATTCCATCCATCGCGGGCGGAGAGCCCGACGTGGACTAGGCGCCGTAACGCCGTAGATTGGCCCCCATCGGAGATACAGCGTGACGCTTATTCCGATGGCGTCGCTGCGTCACCTACAGCCATCGTTTTCAATCTCTGCCATTATTGATTATGTCCGACCGCTCCTCGAAATTGAGGATCAATTTATTCCGGCCTCGATGACCAATTGACCTGGTTCTGGTTAACAACTCCGCAAGGTCATGTAGATAGCATGGTGGCGATTCAACGAAGGGGTCCGGATTTGCGGCTACGGCAGTAAGTGCTGTATTGTCAATTGGACAATATGACCAGTCGTCTGCCTGCCACAATCATCTCTTTGAAAGAAACCTCACATCAGCGCTGAATGAATCATTTGCCCTCAGACAATCGAACAACGATAACAGCTCGCTATTGAATAACTTACTTGAGCACGAACTTCTGGGGCGCAAGTTGCATGCACTTACACCGAGAAAGAGGTGCTTTACTTTTCAATACGCCATCTAAAGCGTCTCGACCCGAATGGATACATCCAACCCATCAACACAATAGCCCAACTGCTTCGGCCCATCCCGCAGCACAACCTCCCTCTTGATCCATCGCCCAGACTTACCATTCTCATTCCCCTCATCGCCATCGCCATCGCCATTCTCGCTCTCCTCAACTTCCGTAGGCTCTTCGTCATCGCTGCTCTCGCCATCAACATCGTCATACCCCGCCACCGGATCCCACTCCCCCGTCTCCCAAACCAACTGCATTTTCAAAGGCGACAATCCAAACATTTTGGCCGCGATGCCCTTCACAGTGTAAATATCGAAGGAT
Organism: Periglandula ipomoeae IasaF13; assembly: GCA_000222875.2. Classification (NCBI taxonomy): domain Eukaryota; kingdom Fungi; phylum Ascomycota; class Sordariomycetes; order Hypocreales; family Clavicipitaceae; genus Periglandula; species Periglandula ipomoeae. Next base: position 7,040 of record AFRD01000307.1, read on the forward strand.
CTCGGTATTCTCTTTAATTTCTTCTCGTCACCTTTGCGAAAGCCCACTGTAACAAGGCGAGCTTCTAAAAACGAAGGATTGATCTCGTTCCGTCGTATCACATCCGGCTCGCCGTACAAATCGCAGAGTTCCTTGTATCGCGGATGTTGCACTAGGATTGTAGATTCTGCGGCCTCAGGAACCGTAGCGAGCTGTCTTGCTATCCTGGACAGGTAGAATAGTTCAGCATTTGTTCGATCTGCAGGTTTTATTGCGGCAAAGTCGAGATTTTTGAGACTCGCGAGGCGTCCTATGGTGAGCATGTGCGATTCTTCAGACGACGAGGCCTTTTTGTCGTCGTTTTGCGCGTCGTAGACGGGGTTGTGGGAGACACGCAGGCCGGATAGGCTTGGGAAATGGATGGCCAGGGCGTCGACGAACGACCATGTTGCGACGCTGTTGTATGAGAGGTCGAGGTAGTGTACTGAAGGGGGGAATATGGGTGCGTCTCGATCTGGGTGAGAAATGGCTGCGATGTTGTTCCCCTTGAGGTGAAGATTGCGGAGATTCGTGAGGGCCATGAGGCTGGCTAGGTCTGATAGAGCGGTGAATTCGTTGAACTCGAAATTGATAGATGTAAGTGTTGATGGTAGATTGATGTAGTTCACTTCAGGAAGGGAAGTGAGTTGGTTCGATCCCGCGTTGAACGTGGTCAGGCTGGGACATCGTGCCGCGATGGCACACAATTCCTCCCAGCTCAGCAATGTTTCTTCAAGCGATAACTCTGTTACGCCAGCAAGGGCATCGCCGACCCTATTCAGCGCCTCGTCCTCCAAGAGGTTGCGAAATCGGTTCCCACTGTATGAATGTCAGTCAAGTACAAAAGGATATCATGACGCTAGCAAAAATCATACTTGATGCTTAACTTCCGCAAGTTCTTCAACTCCAAACAAATGTCCACAACCGGCCCAATCGTCCCAAATAAATTCCTGCTCAAGTCCAAATGCGTTATGCTCGGACACGACTCTGCAATAGACTCATTTGTATCCGTCTTTGCGGTAGCAATACGAAGACCATCCAATATAACGGTCTTGAGATCCTTCACCTGCGCCAACTTCTTCCACACCTTGTCAAACCCAACTTCCTCAGCGACTTTGCTTCCGATGCGAATCTGGGAGTCCACCGAGCCATCTTTGTCCTGCGACGGTTCTGAGAGATACTTTTCCCGCAGGGCGGATAGGAAGCCCTGGGCTTCATCCCGTGGGCGTGTGGGGCGGACAAAGGATGCAGCGGTGGCAGACTTGGAGAGACCTGGTGAGAATGATGAGCATATTGGCGATACAGAGATGAAAACCGGTGATTTAAAATGAATGGGACGCACATGTAAAGTAGCGCACGCCCTTGTGTGAACCGTCGTGTTTCCCGCGCGTCGAGTCGTCCCATTCTACGCCGAGCCATGAGCCTGTTGTGCCGGCGACTTCGCCTACGAAGCGGACTATGCAGAGGACGCCGCCGTAGGAGACCCTTTGGCCTACGTGCGGTGCCTCACTCATGATGGGAATGTGTCGAAAATTAACGACATTGGAGGTTGTAGTGAGTGCAAGGTAATTTCATATATCCAGGTGAAGACGGGGCCAAGGCAGCAGAATTTGGGGGACGCAGCCCCATTTTCACAATCAATTGGTAGATCAGAGCGTTCATTCGCGCAACGAGTAGCAAGACTACACCGCAAGGCAGCAGCAAAACAATTAAGAGACATCATAATATATAGAGAAGATTTTCAATTTGACTAGTTTCATGCAATACAATACATAGACATTTCACATTTTTATTCATCTGCTAAAAATTCGCGAGTAAAAAAGCGTTCCCCGCCGCTCATTAATCCCGACATACGTACAATACAGTCCCTCACAGCTTGCTTGAAGCGCTCGCAATCTTAATCAAGACACGGCCGTTGCTCAAGCACACCTTGCCACCCTCAACCTCCGTCGTGAATCGAATCTCCTCAAAGTCACCCTGCTTCTGGCCGGTGCGCCAAGCGCGGGTGACCAGCTTGTCGCCGGGCCTGACAGGGCTGGCGAATCGAGCCTGGTACTCCTTGATCTTGGCGGGGTCGCTGCCACCAAACTCCTTCAGGAGCAGGTGAGCGGTGGTGTTCCACGAGTACAAGCCGTAGATGATGGCACCGCCGAAGCCCATCTTCTTGCCGGGCTCGGGAGTGGAGTGGAGAGGGTTGTAGTCGCCGTTGAGGCGGTAGAGCAGAGCGGACTCCTGGGTGGTCTGGTGCTCGAGGACGGCATCGGGATGCTTGTCCTTGGGGGGAGGGAAGTTCTTGGTGGCGGGACCCTTGGGGCCGTGCCAGTTGCCCTGGCCGACGAAGAAGGAGCTCGAGGTGACGCGGGTGTAGACGTCGCCAGTGGCCGCGTCGACGAGGTCCGTCTCGACGTCGAGGACGCTGCCAGGTCGGCCCTTGTCGTAAACGCCGAGGACCTTGGTTCGGGCCTCGAACTTCTTGCCCTCGAACGAGGTGGGGAGCGGCTTGAGGAACTCCATCTTGCGCTGGCCGTCGACAACACGCTTGTAGTCGAACTCGGGGACGCCGGGGATCTTGTCGGCCTTGGAGGCGGCATAGAAGTCGATTACATCTTGGTTGGTGCCCTTGAAGCCTGTTTGTTCGCGATTGCCATGGTTAGTAGGGAGACGATGGGATCAAATGGGAGGGATGGGGCTGTTTCCATACTGAGAATGATGGGGTAGGTAGGGAAGACGGCGAACTTGGGGTGCAGTTCCTAGAATGTGTGTCAGTTCGACCAGTTCCGCGGATTGGTTCAAAATTCCATCTCTTACGTAGAGGTAGTGAAGCTCGTCAGCAGTTACGCCGATGCTATTGGCGAACAGGAGGGCATCGCGCTTGAGCCATGACACCTGCTGGGGCTTGTACTCGAAACCAACACCGGGGCCGGACATGATGGAAATGCAGTCTGGTTGAAGAGGGTATCAATTGATTGATCTGAAGAGGGGGTAGTAACAAGCAAGCAGCGTCACAGATTGCGATATGCGGACGGGGAAGTCGACATGCTATATGTATTGAAATGCTAGCCCCGGCCCAGACGTCGGGGTTGCAGCTGCTCTCAGCCGAGGCATCTTGACTGGGGCGGCTGGGATGACTGCAAGTGGTCCGACTGCGACTGGGCTGGACACGGCCGGCCCAGTTCCCCAGTTTGGAGCTACTGTACATACATGATGGTTCGGAAGCGCTGGTCGGTGTCTGGGCCGTTCTGGGGGTTCATTTTGTTTAGGCTCTGCACCGAGTGAGTGATTCCTCCCCCCCCCCCCCCCCACGTGGAGCAATATTGAGGTGACAGTCCCATCAACTTGACCCCACCATGCTGCTTGATCCACCGGAGCTTCGAACACTTATCGGACAGACTCCGCCTACGGATTGATGAGTATGGGGACGTTGACCTTACTCATCTTCACTCACATCTCACATCTCGTCTTCCACTGAACCCGCAACCATTGCCAAGGCAGCAAATCACAAAATGCCTCCTTCCAGTCATTGTGAGCTCATGTGTGCCGAGCTCATATCATTCGGCTGCTGCAGCACCTCTCAACGTCAACCACGGTACTAAATGCTAAGAGCCCCCAGTCGCATCAACATGAAGCCCCGCGACAGTTGACAGTCATGTCACCGCCCAAGCAATAGTCCAACCAGACTGTGGGCAACGACGCCCTTTTAACATCAAATCAAGACGGAAGCTTGCCCACGTACTTCCCCACTAATGTGAAAATCTCTCTTAGAGCAGACAGTCCTTATTGCGTGAGATTCAAAAGTAGCAAAAGGACGAGAAGTAAGCACTGCGCAGATGCTTCTAATAACGCCAATGGATCCAGATAATACTCGCCAAAATAATACTCCTCTATGATCAAAACACACACCCATATGCCAAGAGAGACACTAACAAAGATATTCTACCAAGACTTGGGCCCAAACTTCTGCCCTTCCATCACCCGGTCCTGTATCGCTGTTCCCTGGGCATCCATCGTCGAACTCACCACATCATTCCCCCACCACCGCGGCGGCTCAATTCCTTGTATAGAAAATGCAAAGAATATAAACAGCGTGGACAGAGCAAGACCGAGGTCCAACCCAGATGATGTTAAAAAGTTGAGACGACTCCACCAGCCAAAATGTCTCTTCTTAATCCAATATTGGAAAATGAAGCCGACGATACCCCATGAGAAGTAGTTCAGTGGCGTGGCGGGAGGGATGGCGCCAGCACCGCCGAATATCAAGGGAGCCACGAGGTACTGCAGCGGCGACTTGGGCCATCTCTTGGCAGCGAAATAGATGATGATGGGGAGAACCGCTCCCAGGACGAAGAAGAGGAAGAGGGACGAGTAAACGCGACCGGGAGAGAACATCCTATCGGGCTCGATAAGGCCCCAAATGACAGAGGCTGTGTTCGTTAAACTGGGAGTCACTCTTGACGGGAGAATGGGGACGCACCTGCGAAAAAGACTCGACCACCGGGACAGGTAAAGTGGTCGCGCTGGTGCTGATCACACACGTCGGGAATATGTGTAAGCGCAAGATTAAGGACGACAATTTGAATGAAGCAAGAGAATGTTGTGGCTACAACTTGCGCCCAAAACATGGTTCGCGGGGGAATTTTCATATAGTGGCCAAACTTCAAATCTGCAACGAAACTGAGCGCCTGAGACCTATTGATCGATTCAGCATTGCGTTTGACACCAATAGCATTCATTAGTCTGCTTACATGGTAACGTAGCCGAACGTTTTGAAACTATCAAGGACATGTTAGTTGAGGAAACCATGAGAGAAACGCTGGAGTATCCTGTATAAACATACATCATGAGAGCAAGTGGTCGACCAGGCTGTATGTAGCCATATATAAACTCCGTGAGCACATTCAATCCAATACGATTATTGGTGACGGCCTCAATGATGCCAATTGGAAGCGAAAAGCCAAAAGAGAGGGCAACGGCAAGAAGAAAAGCCCACCATGTGAGTTTGGTAGGGTAAGCCAGTACAGTGAACAAACCCATAGCAAGCATCTATAACGACCATGTCAGCTGCTATACGTTGATGGGGGAGTCATAGGACGAGCAGTAACATACCAGAGCAAATAAACCCATATACCACCAGTCAGGCGCTTCCTTGTATTTCCTCATGAGCTTCATATGAATGTCCGGTTTCTCGTTGGAACTGTTCTGGTATTGCCTTCAAATTTGTTGGCGATTATGTAGATAAGTATATACGATGAGAGAAGAGATGGCGGCAAACGAAAGACCATAAGACATCGCAAAGGTCGTGCTGCAACAGTTAGTAAAAGGATTTTTTGCCTTGAATAAAAAAAAAAAAAAAAAAAAGAAAAGACATACCTGATAAACAAGGGAGAGTAATTCTCATACGCTTCCTCGTTCAGCGTGAAATCTGCATTTCGAACTCGAGACGTGTTGTACGCTGCGCCGGTGTTGTCGTACGTGTTCGGATCACTCATGGGTAAGAACTCGGCAAACCAGGCGCCGGAGAAATGAAGCGTAGCACAACCGATGACATAGAATACAACCACACCGATCAGAGTATTAGCTATAGCATACCTAGTCACAAAATCAGCAGCTATTCAGAATACAATTAACAGTATGTGCCAATTCTTACCAAGGTGGGATCAATGGCGATCCGATGTAGCCCGCGATCCGGGTCCAGTCGAAAGTGATAGGGAGCAGGGACAGCCCCGTAGTTCCACCAAAGAGCTGATTGACGACCACATTCTGAGGCGCAAGCCAGGTGGCAAAAGCGAAGAGGCTGAGAAACTGAGCAAAAAAGCCTGGGATAAAATAGTACAAGAAGGCGCCAATGGTCACCAATGCAAACCATCGATATCGAGGCATGCCGCCTCCCAAGACGGACGGATCACGGACATCGTTCTTTTCATACATGGCATTCATCATGGTGACAACTACCAAGTTTGCCGGCCAAATCATGGATGCCGGATACACTATCCCAGATCGTTAGCCTACAGTCGATTATTTTCATATCCTTCAGATCACTCACCTAAAAACTTGCGCATTGTTCCCGCAATGCCATAGCCAAGTGACTGAGTGGATATAGTAAGAAGAAGCTGGAACAACATGCCAAAGTTCTGCTTATAAAAGATGAGTTGAGCGAGAATGATGTCAGTAGAATACGCAACAGAAAATGACACGCTGGCCATGGCCGCGATGATGGAATGCTCCTTGATGTTGAAGGGACCCGAGTTCAAACTCCATTTGATGCCGAACGTCGTGAATGTTTTACTGGGCATGACATGAGCCCAGCTGTGGCCCATGGGCCAGGCAATGATTTGCGCAACGAGTGGTCCGATGGAGATTGAAGGCTGCCGTAATGAGAACAGCGTATTCATGGAAGCGCCGAGGACGACGAGGATGAGACCGATGGTCCAGGCGCGGACGGTGTTGCAAGGTAGATCTTCATCGTAGTTCCTCACGGCTGCCCGGACCTCTGGATAAGGCGAGTCTTCCTCGGCGCGACGCTTGAAGGCAGCTCCGTGGCCCATCTCGATAGACTCGCCTTCCTCATCCTCGGGGTGGTTGGGGTCCATCAGGAGTTCGTGCTCTGAGTCCTGCTCATCTTCACTGCCATCTTGGTCGTTCCATTCGAACAGATGCTCCTTGAGGCCCTCGATGGATGCTGAGCGCTGATGTGACGAAGGGTGACGCGAGCTGGGTCCGACTCCAGCGTCAAATCCCATAGCTTCCATGCTCGGCCGCGCCGAGGCATTCGCAACGTTCATAGCGGCTGAATAGGCCGACCGGCGGCTATGGAAGCTATTATGGGGTGCAGTGATGAATGAAGTCGTGCCTTACGGCATGACTGGCGATGAAGCTCTGGTGTCCACGTGTGATGGTGGTCCGAGTGATGAAGAGATCCAGGGACGCACAACTACAGTATGTTGGTGACGACGTTTGTAGCTTCTTCTTCTTCTTCTTCTTCTTCTTCTTCTCCTCCTTTGAATCACGAGATGGAAGCGCCGGCAAGAAGTTGTATGGAAGCGGTTAATGGCACGCCGTTCGTGCTAAGCGGTATTGAACGGACAGTTGTCTATTGAGCCAGCTGCGTTGAGGCGCCGCGGTGAGCGTGACGGCTGGTGGTGGCAGTCCGCGGTGGGACCTTGCGGCGCAACTCGTCTTGTGTTTCACCAACACGGCTGGAAGTTATGAGACACGACGCCTTTTCAGCCACGCAGCAGTCTACGGATGTAATATGGCCAGCAATGTGACAATGCCGTGCACGACATGGGAAGAGGTTATCTGGTGCATAAGGGAAAATGTTCTTCACAGTGAGTACTGGATCCAACCACTCGCTCTACACAGGGCAAATTGATCAAGATGGAGCTCGCTCCGGGATTACTGGACTGCTACAGGGGCCTCTTGGACGCGTATGCCTTGTGCAGTGAAGACCTTAGAATGCCATTCTGCGACTTGTCGCAAGGAGATTCATCCTGTGTCAGTGATTGTCAGATGCCTCAAAGAGATGAGCTAGGTTGGAGAGAAACAGATCTATGGCTTTCAAAGCCAGGTCTTTAGTCTTTATTTCATCTCCCCGGGGTCGATGGTTGCGAACGGGCTAGGACTAGGTTTTAACATGTCCCAAAACGGCCAACTTGGTAAGCAAATTCGTGAGGAAAACTGTTAGTATATGAGCCCCGGCTTCGAGTACGTTCAATGGGTGTAGCGGTGGCCAGTACGCCAAGCCGCTTGGCTCAACAGTCGCTCCTTGTTGGTATGATACTCAAGTAATATAAGTGGCGACTTTTATTGCTTTGCGATCCTTAAGTCGTTCAGACGTGTTTTTGTAGTCTGATTCATCCGCACTCGTCATGAAGGACAAACGGGGGACTCCCCTTGCTTCCTTCAATCCTAGCCTTATCATGCGCCTGTAACCGTGTCGATCGCAAACGGGATAAGAAACCCACTCATTAATACCAATTGAATTCTGGACAACATCAAGCGTGTCATGCAAATCTCGATCAAAGGTGGCGATTGGGTCGAAAAAAAAGACCCTAAAACCTCCATGGTATGCTGTTCATCCTCCCACACGAGATCACGGAGTAGATAGCATAGATATTTATTGTTTGTGAATGTGATGAGGATAGTCAGAATATCGTCTGGCCTTCTCTTAGCGTCGACTGCTTGCAACTCTTGTACCGGCTTGGCAGCTAATAAAGGATTGATGTGGAGACGCAAAATTCCCCATTTCCCATTGAAAATGAAGCTCTGGAGAGCGTCATCCCAACAAGAATATGGGAAGGCCTTGTGAAGATAAATGTTCCAAGCGCCAAGATTGAGTTGGATCCTAGGTAAGGTTTGTCGCTGTTCCGCATAAAAGCTGTCTATTATTTTAGGTATGTGGAAAGTTTGTTCCTTTCGTGTCTTGAAGTAAGTGTCACAGGGATCAATTGTACAAATTACTCCAGGCTCGGCTCGAATAAACGCACCCGCCTCAACCTTGGCGAGATGAATGGCGACATCAGGTCCATCCCCATGTCGACTGTCGCGAGACTGACCAACAGGAAGGGTGTAGTGTCCAGAGTGGTCAGGCCGATACGACAATGCTAATGCCATCTTGACTCCTTGATTGGTAAGGGAGAATTCTTGATGAGTTGACTGCGTGGGGAGGCGCCAGATGTTGCCACTCTTATCAAAGTTTTTTGGCGATTGTGCAAAAATTCCCGAATATAGTTCGCCTTTAGTGGATGCAGTCCAGCAAAACACGGTCAGGTCGCAAATTGTTCTGACGATTTCCTCCTGAAGACGCTCGAATGCTTTCTCCCTCTCTCCGTATAAGAGTGGCATATTGACACCGAAGAGGCCCAATAGACAATACGCGGTGTCCTCAATCCTAGTGGTCTCTCTCCTGGAAGCCCAGGACATCTTCTTAGCAACTGAAACTGTGCTCAACGGGCAAAGGTTTGCCAGGACGTCGCCATCAATTTTCGTAATTCGACTGATTCGATCTTTCAGTATTCGCTTTGTCCCGATCTTTCTCCATTTCCCATCATAGAAGGTGACTTTGCGTGGAGCAATGAGTTCTTGTAACGTCCATCCCCTGGTGAACCATCGACATTTGTGCAGTTGCGGAAAATCGGGGATGCTGCCGTCAAGATCACTGAGGTAGACCAAGCAGATGGACGCGGTAGCATACCAGTGGAACATGGAGTTGATAGCTTCAGATAACTCGGCGCTACTTGACTTGTCAATGCAGCAAGTATCTACCCAGCAATACTTGAGGCCCTCCTCGGCAGCAATTCGACAAGCTTGTTTTATCTTTTGATAACTCCGCCTGTGTTTCGGAATACTTCCCCGGTACATGTCTTGAAAGGTAACTTCGTCTGTTTCCCAAGTGTGCGACAGAATGGCATACCTAGGGATAGAGGAATCATAAAACTCCTCCATTCTCTTCGTTTGAACATTTATAAGCCGCATCGTGGACCTTCATTTAGATGAGTCGTGGCATTCACTGGTGGATGTCTTTGGTAGAATGCCAAGTTGCGTAGAAGCTGACAAGAATTGTCCTACTTCGTCTGCGTTCGTTTGTTACGTATTTGGAGGCTTCAATCTAGCAGTACGAGAGCTACGAAAGCGACAGTCGATGAATCCTTATTTACTGTTGTCACGACAAGTAGGGATTTGAAGGACGAGAGGCTTCAGAGAGCCTTTTGATGAGCCTAACGCCAGCCTTGTTCAAAAGGTGGCGGTGTCTTGCAGCAAGAGCGTGTTCTCACCAGCGCCAACGCATCCCGATCAGGGCTCTGGCCGAAGTAAGCTGCCGAATAAGAACGACTCAGAAAAAGGCGAAACATTAGTTCTTCTTTTGTTTTGTAAGGCTGTCAAGCATAAGCTCATCCAAATATAGCGCTCGTTTCGCCCGATGTCTACCTCGCACGGCAGATGTGATTGTCTCAAATTGCAGTGAAATCTTGCGGGCCAAGTCTCAGCCGGGCCGCGGCAGCCCCAGGCAGTACCGCCGGGCAGTCTCAGCTGGGCAGGCTCTCTGAGCTCCACCAAAACCAGACCCTGACTGACAGCTCTGAGCTCCAGCAAGCTCCAACCTGCATATCCAGTCGGGTTAAATTTTGGTCACCACAAGCAACCATTAATTTGAAGCGAGAACGTCAGGCTACCGCAGCTTCAATTGCCAGCTCTGTCCTTCGATTCCATCCCTTTCTATATCAACAGCTATGCGCATACTGAACCCCAACTAACGCATCGGGTATTCCTCTTCCTCTTCCACGACGACATGAGGCCGTCATGCGCCGAGTTGTAGTTACTGGCCTTGGGGCCGTCACACCCCTTGGGGTCGGCGTTCGACAAACCTGGTCTCGACTGTTGGCAGGCGACTCTGGCATTACCAGTGTGGCCTCTCGCCATCCGCAAGCGCGATGGAAAGAGTTGACCAGCACTGTTGCGGGAGTTGTTCCTGCTGGAGAGGGACCAGGACAATGGAGTCCAGCAAACTGGCTCTGTACATCGGATCAACGACGCATGTCGACCTTCGCGCAGTATGCCATGGCCGCAAGCGATATGGCTTTGAAGGACTCTGGCTGGGATCCTGCTCAACCGGAAGATCTAGAGGTAACCGGTGTCTGTCTGGGAAGCGGCATAGGTAATCTAGATGAGGTGTACGAGACAAGCCTATCTCACCACAATGGTGTAAGTCCCCCATCTTGGACCATGACTGCGGCCAGTATTCCATTTTCTTTGTCTCTGCTGCACTTCCTTGAAGCTTCCCTCGTTTTGTCCTCTGCTAAGATACTCTTCAGGGATATAAAAAGGTCTCGCCCCTGTTTGTCCCCAAGATTTTGATCAACCTGGCAGCTGGCCACATCGCCATGAAGTATGGCTTTGAGGGTCCCAATCATGCCGCCACGACAGCTTGCACCACAGGGGCTCATTCAATCGGTGACGCCTCGAGGTTTATTGCAATGGGCGATGCCGATGTCATGGTCGCGGGTGGCTCTGAGGCTTGCATACACCCTCTCACTTTCGCAGGCTTTGGAAGGGCACGATCTCTGCCCACAGCCTTCAATGATGATCCACCTAGCAGTTGTAGGCCGTTTGATGCTGGACGTAACGGCTTCGTGGTTGCAGAGGGGGCAGCAGCCCTCATCCTGGAAGAGTTGGAGCACGCCAAAGCCAGAGGAGCCCGCATCTATGCTGAAGTCAAGGGATATGGCCTCAGCGGAGATGCATACCACATGACAGCGCCCAGAGAAGACGGCCGAGGTGCATTCTTGGCTATGAAGCGGGCGTTGAAGCATGCCAATATTAAACCTTCAAAAGTCGACTATATCAATGCCCATGCGACAGGCACCCAGGTTGGGGATGTTGCGGAGGCAGCTGCCATTCACCGACTAATGCTGGGAGAGGATGGCAAAGCTTCCGAGTCGCAGGTGACTGTGAGTAGCACCAAAGGCTCAATCGGCCACCTACTCGGCGCTGCAGGTGCCATTGAGGCGCTGTTTGCCATTCTTTCTATACACGAGGTCCGTGACACTAGACAAACATATCGTAACGACTTATGATCACTGACAACTCGCAGGGCGTTGTTCCCGCTACTAGTAACTTAGACAAGCCTGACGTTGGCTTTGACTTTAATTTTGTGCCGTTGACTGCGCAAGATAAAAAGGTCCGCGTTGCGATTTCCAACAGCTTTGGTTTTGGTGGAACAAATAGCAGCTTGGTCTTTTCTGGCATGTGAGATGCAGAATTGACCACATGTACAGTATAGGGGGGTTTCGCAGGTGAAGACTTGAGTATTTCGGCAGTATACCCTCATGGCACGCGCCAATTATTAAATTTGTATATCACTCTCGTAATGATACACTGATTTAATAATACAATCTTCTTCCAGTGATGCAGCTAAATATGTGACTTTATTGAGATGCCTTTCAAGAGTCAATGACGCCGGCGCTGATGGTCGTCAATCGTGCACGGACCACCCGTGGAAGCCACCTGCCTGTCAAACAATTTCGCTGACGCGCAGAAAAAAAAAGGGCCAACCTGCGAGACGATTTGTACTTTTAGCTTCAGCTGTACCCTCGGGAACACAACGAGCCCAGTTCCGGACGCCGCCTTTCGCTTCCGTCATCCTTCTCTCGGCACCGGATAACTTGTCAGACATGGCCTGCGAATCCTGTAGATCGCAAGCACGAACGCTCATGAGAGCCGCTGTTCGAGCGTCCTCACGAGCCGTAGCCCCTGCGCGGACCCTGAACTTTTCGCAATCTGCAAACTCGTCACAACCCATATCGACACGATGGTTCAGCAACACACCCCAACGAAGAATCCTCGGCATGGGTGCCTCACTAGGCGAGTCGTATCGCGTTCTGGGAGCGTCGGAGAAGCTATACAAGGTGTGCGGGATGCCCGCTGATTATCACATCTCGGAGACGGCGCGTAAGAACGACCAGGTGGTGAAGATGGAAGATGGCGAGGAGTTGGGTGAACCGATAGACAAGGACAATGTCTGGCACAAAAGTACGAGATAACTCCTGAATGCATTCCAATCCCATAATCTGATTCCCCCCACGACCTGACCCAGACGAAAACATTTACACTCAATTGGATACTAACGAAGTTTGTTTGCGTGAAAATAGCATTTGGTCTACAACCCAGCTTCAGTACCTGGTCGCACGTCACGATGCTCCATTTATACCTCCTCAGCGCCCGCGTGCGCTGCTTCGAGCGCGACACATACCGCAACTGGCAACAGCAGCTCATCGATCACTTCTTCTTCGACTGCGAAAAGAAGATGCACCTCGACCACAGTATCACATCATCGGCCCTGCGACAGCGATACCTGAAGGACATTTTCGTCCAGTGGCGCGGACTGCTTCTTGCATACGACGAGGGTCTCATCAAGGGTGATGCGATTCTGGCGAGTGCGGTATGGAGAAATCTGTTCAAAGGCGCGCCGGACGCTGATCCCCGGGCATTGTGCGCTATTGTCGGCTGGATGAGGAGCTGCTTGGTGTCATTGGAGACGACCTCGGATATGGACTTCCCGCAGAAGGCGGCCGATATTCTCGCCAAGCCGGTCGAGGGGTTCTGGACGAGGTTGGAGGAGCCGTTTAAGAAGGCGTTTGTGGAGGACTCGAAGGCTGATGCGGGCAAGAAGGCTTGATTTGGCAGATGTTGAAGCGGACGTGCATCTACATGCCTTTCAGAGCAGGATTGTGAGGGAGCAAGGGTCAGCCCGCATCTAAGAACGTGTACATGAATTGTATCATTTAAGCGAGGGGAAGGATAAGCGGCCTCGTCGCCTGTATATTTTCAGAGGATATCCCAACTTCTGACTGTAACCTAGCATAGTCTTCATCACCATAATCTACAAACATCATCATAGTCGCATATCAAGTCACTTAGCACTTCCAAATCCGTACTCAACAATATCAGGCCCTCTCCCACATCTCCCATTGATACGTCACACCCGCCTCCTCCATACTCTCACTACCCTCCTCACCCGTCCAGTCCCTCCAGTCCTGCACAGACTTTCTCCTCCATCCGGCCTCTTCGCCCTCTTTACTCCTCAGATCCACGCCAAAGAAGGTATCGCACTCATACTCCTTCTCCAAACTCGTCAACAACACCCTCTTTGCCTCGCTCCTCTTCAGCGCCTCATTGTAGATTTGTCCTCCTCCCATGATGAACACCCTATTTACAAGGGGGTGCTCCTTAACATATGTGAGCGCGCTGTCTAGCGAGGTCACGCGCACGGGCTCAGATGAGTCGGATGATGGTGTAGAAGGCGATGAGCGCGATATGATGATGTTGAGGCGATTCTTGAGCGGTCTGAATTTGGGAGGGATTGAGTCCCATGTTTTGCGGCCCATTATGACAGCATTGATGGCGTTGGAGGGTGCCTTTTGTACGGATGAGTCAATGATGTGTTGGTTAAATATTTGGTGAGAAGGGTAGTTTTACCTGTGGTGCGACGCGTGAGGTGACGCGTGCGAAGTACTGCATTTCTTTGCGGAGACCGGTCCATGGCATGGTGCCGTTGAGACCGATGCCCATTGAGCGGGTTGCGGCGACGATGAGCGTCAACTCTGGCTGCATCGTGGGCATGTTGATGATATTTACGTGACTTGAAGGATGAGTTGGACGAGTGACTTGCAGTGAAGTGGGCTTGAGGTTGAATCGGTGTGGTCGTGTAAAGTGGGTGCATGGGTCGTGGGATGTATGGTGGGTTGGTCAAAGAGTACGACATGTGAATTCAGCAGCAATAATTTCTCATGGAATCAGGAAATAATATATGCATTATACTCAATGGGTCTTCTAAATTTGGAAGCAGAAGGTACATCTTTTACATGATCCTAGGATATGACTTAATTTTACAACTTCGCGCCTGGTGCCAGGACCCTGACGTCCTGGAACGGAATGCCCAAATGCCTATAGATGTGGTTGAAACTGGTACGCATTTATTAGCAAAATACACTCAATCAAGTTGAATCCCAGAAAAAAAGATGTTCGTTAGGATAAACATACCGATCACTCCCAAAGAATGGCTCAACCGTCCCGTTCGCATTGGTCGCCAAGAACCACGGGCATCCAAATGCACCCGACTCGACAACCTTGCCCGTGATCTGGCCCAACTTCTTCTTGAACTGGGCTCTACCATCCATAATGCGATCAACTTCCGCCTCGGTGAAGAGCTTCGCACCTCCCGTAGGCGTCTCGGTCGCCTCGAGGAACAACGCCCTGAGATTGCCCTCGTCGACAACGTCTGCATTCGGCGGGGACCAGAACTTGTGGAGCAGGAAGTGAAACGCAGACAGGTACTTCTCCTTGGGGAAGTTGGCCTGGATGAAGAGCAGTGCTCGAAGTGCCGACTGCGTCTTGGCACGCTCAAACATGTCCGGCGGCGTGCTGTAGTTGGTGATGCCGACGCGGGATGCTGCTCGGGGGGAGTCGTAGCTGAGATATCTGGCTTTGGCGGGATGTGTCCATGGGGGCTTGTTGCCTGCAAACACTGAGTGATTGACTTTAAAAATTGTGGTGAGATGTGTGATGTTACCGGACAGGTTGTTGATGCCGCCTAGGAAGACGGGATGAATCCTGCCATGACGAGGTCAGTTTGAATGCGCAGTGCTGTGCGCAATCCGCATGTTGTCAGTCAGGAACCTGGGTCATGGACGTACTCGACTGCGACGCCATTGGCGACGAGGTTGTCCAGGTTGGAGCTCAAGTCTCTGAAGCAGACATAGCTGAAGAAGGATGCTGTTCGGAAGAAAGAAAAATAAGCATGATTGAAGGAAACAGTCGGTTTGTTCTGGTCATGTTTGTTCGTGATGGACCCAGCTCCCGACTTGCCATCTTGCGACAGCGATGCCATTGGCTGGAGTCCATGGAGGTCTGGTTGGAGGTAGGAGCTGCAAGCGTACCTAGGTCCAAGTAGCAGTCGATGCGTAGGACACCCATGTTTATGGGGCGCTTAGTCAGTTGCGCAGTTGCGCAGTTGCAGACAAGAAATTGCTGAAAGATGGCGTGATGATGTCGCTAATGACCAGCAAATGTCTGCGATCGAGGCAATGGGAAAACAGGTTATGTAGAGCTCGGGAAGCGGAAAGCTGGTGTCGCGGGAGGTGGGCAGCCGAGGCAGTGTCTGGTCTGGTGCGTCGCGCGCCCGCATCGGAGAGTTCACTAATCTTGCCAGATACAGTTGACCTACATAATAATGGCGGGCCGTCAAATCGATTGTCGTCTGGGGTCGCGCCGCTAACGGCATCAGGCTTAGCCATCTGCCTACCTACCTAGGTAGGTAGGTATAGTATATAGGCAGACCAGACAGTTGGCAGGACCGTCAGTCGATTCATTTGTCTGCATTGAACAGCAGCTTCTAACCACACGTGCAATAAATAGAATGTGGCGGGGTTTCGACGTCTGCACCTTCGTCTCCATTGTTCGGTTAGCTAGCCGAACGATGATGCCCTATCCTCGCCAACGAATGAACAGCCTCTTGTTTGTTCTTCTTACCAAAGGCCCATGATGAATGCTCTTCTCAGCCAAATCAGCAACAGCCATGTTCTCCGCTATTATAATGCTGACCAAGGGAGTTGAACATACATTTTCAACCCAGACCGCAACAAAGGAGCATCCGCCCGACGCACAAAATTGACTCCTTCTCAATGGACCCATCACACACGGCTTCCAGAATGAGCAGCTTGCTTTGTTCTGACAAGCGCGCAGACTCATTCCCGTTGAGATAATCAAACATCCCGTAACTATTTAAATAGCCATATGTCCAGCAGAGGCTCGTGATGGACTGGTCTTTTATCCCTCATAGATTGATAGTTGTTCCTCAGTGCAGTCAGCGCGCAAGCATCCACCATCGGCAGTAAGGACAATCACAGTCGCCATTCATATATCTAGATGCACATATCGGCCCGTGAATCTTTCTTTACGGTCTTTCTTTGATGCAACTACTACTATCACTACCACGTTTTCTTCTTCCTCGTCTTCCTCTTCTTCTTCTACTACTACTACTACTACTACTTCAACTTCAGCACATATTGCAGCACTGAAGTCCCAGTCGAAATTTCACCATGTCATCAACCCGGCTTTCCTTGATAGGTTTACCCATAGAATTATTCCAAATGACCTGCAATTTTCTCGAGATATCAGATCTATGTGCACTTGCCAGTGCTAGTAGAGGCTACTACGAAGCCCTCATCGATACTATGTACCGGCGACCTTGCAGCCATGCTCCCCTTTCCTTCGAGCACTGTCTCCTTTGCTCCGCCGAGAAGGGCTGCACAGAAGCCATGAGAAGAGCTCTTGACCATGGCGCTGATTTGAATTGCGTACGCGACGAGGCGGAGAAGTTACCCCCAACACCACTTCATACCGCCGTCGACTTTTGCAGACTTGAGGCCGTGCGATTTCTCATTGCTAAGGGGGCCAGCCTGGAAGGGCCAGCCTGGACAGACGGTACGAATCGAACAGGAAGCCTCTATCCCCTAGGTACTGCCCTGAAGAAAGTAGAAGATTGGATTTTTTATCTATTGCCCAACGCTCCGGATCGCAGAATTGCGGAAGTCCTCGCAGACCATGGTGTCACCAACATCGGTCCGGATCTGCCAGCAGAATTGCCCGACTTAGCTTGCCGAGTCAGCTTGAAGTGCATCAAGTCACATTTTTAGGGATTGGATGTCAATGTGGCTGGGTCCCGTGACTGTACTGCATTGCATGTGGCATCCTATAAAGGTGACTTGGAGCTACTGCAATATCTGCTCGATCAAGCCAACATCGATATCTACAAGAAAAATCAGGACGGCCACGCTGCCTTGGACGCGGCCTTGAAACGTAAGCAAGGAGAAATTGTGCTCGAATTGCTGTCGCACTACTGTCTCCCCTTGGATGAGATGTCAAGGCTCCAAAAAGAGATCTTCCACGAAGCCATCGACGGCGGGTGTGTCGAACTTGTAGTCGGCATGATTACGAAGCACGGCATGGACTGGTCTGTGGTGTTCGAGGATAGCGACACGGTGCTGCATGTGGCAGCACGCTCACGGAAAACGGGTGTCTTCAAAATTCTTGATGTCGAAAAAATCGACTTCGAGGCTCAGAATGACAGGGGCGAGACAGCCTTGCATTACTTCGCCAAGGCAGGCGGCTCCCTGGACGATGGCAATTATGAGCTTTCCAGGCTGAACTTCGTCCGAGACCATCTTAGCAGGATGATGAGTATCATCAACCACCTGGACTCGACGGCTTCGACTGCTTTGCGTAGTACTATCAAATGCGGTCGGCTGGGTATGGCGAAACTCCTAATCGACGCTGGGGCCGATGTGTCCTGCGACATCAACCAGCACGGCGGCGGAACCTTGGTTCACGAATGCATCATGACCAACAGAATCGACTACGAAGCGGACAAGGTTGAGATGATCAAAAAGATGTTACATCACGAGCCGGACCAGATCAATAGTGTCGCGACCATCAGATATCCAGACTTTGACGGCTGTCCATGGTTTGAAGGTACACCGCTGCTATTCGCAGTGTTGAGAGGTTGCCCAGCTCTTGTCATCAATGAACATGGCGCGAGGGCATGGATGAACTCCGCTGTGGGCTTCACAGACGAGGCAGGACATCATCACCAACGCTCCGTGATGGCAGCTTCTTTATGCCGGGGAATTTACAATGATGCAAGGTACCCAATCCGCTCCCTTGAAAACTTATCTCCATATTCCACCTCCGAGTACTTCTTCGAATCATGGTACAGAACAGACATCAAGCCTCCGCTGAAGAGTCTCCTGATTCACGGTTTCGAGATAGACAACGAGACTGATCAGGAGCAGTCCATTCTGGAATACGCCTGCGAGTTGCACTGCGCCGGTGGGCTGGCTCTACTGGAAGAGATGCTGATGTGGACGGAACTCAATCGGAACGTTTCCAGAAAGCATGTCGAAGCTCTGATCAAGAAATACAATGATGCTGACCTGAGAATTGAGGGCCATGAAAATGGCCGGAGTCCCGTACCCAAGCTACGCGCTTGGCTTTCGGGCCAGACTAATGCAAGTTGAGCTTTTTATATTCTCCGCCTGCACGAATACAACAAGCCAGACTGGAAGCCCCAAATAGTCCCACTATTACATACAGTGTCGTCCACTAGACTACCTAGCCGAGGCGGAGACGTTCACTCATCCAACCCGCCCCACCTTCCGCTTCGTCCGGGGAACTGCAGCTGGCTGGGAGCTTGAACCGTAGCCGGGGCAAGCTCCCGGCACTGCATGACATTGTCTAGACAAGTCTGTGTATAATAGCCCGTTTATCCCTGCTTGGATTCGAATAAATCATGCTGAGCATCTAATTCTTCATTCACTCTCATCCTTGATAACCACAAACATGACGTCCTCAACACCCGTCGCCCTCGTGGTAGGCGCCTCGCGCGGCATCGGCAGACAAGTCGCCATTGACCTCGCTCGAAATGGCTACGCAGGTTCGTCTACTCACCTCACCTCACCTCAAAACAATGACCCAAGCTCATAGCTTCTCACTGTGGCATGACACACCAGACCGCTAATAATGTCCAGTTGTCGTCGCCGCCAAAACCGTCAGTGACCCATCCAAACAGACACCCTTCCCTCCGGATCCAAATTCCTCAGACAGCACCATCACCACCGTCGCTCGCGAAATCACCTCCGCGGGCGGCAAGGCGACCGCCATTCCTGTAGACGTCCGCTTTGAACAGAGCGTGAACGAGCTCGTTGCAAAGACTGTCTCTGTAAGATTTTCCTTTTCACCCACCACTTCACATCACGAAATGTCCCAGCTAACTTGTCAAAAAGACATACGGCCGCCTAGATGTCCTAGTCTACAATTCGGGCGTCATATACTGGGCCTCCGTGCCAAACATCCCCTTCAAGCGCTTCCAGCTCATGCAGCGCGTCAACCCAGAGGGATTATACGCCGCCGTCCAGGCCAGTCTCCCTCATCTCCGGGGCCACGGGCGCATCGTCGTCGTCAGTCCCCCCATTTACTCCCGCTTCTTCCGCGGCAAGACAGCGTATGCGATGGGCAAGGTGGGCATGAGCGTGCTGACGAAGGGTCTTGCGATGGACTTTGTGAGAGATGGGGAGAAGAATATGGCTATTACCAGTATCTGGCCTGCTGTTGTGTAGTTTTTTTTTTTTTTTTTTTTTTTTTTTTTTTTCTCAAAGTCAACCGCGTCCTCACTTCTACTTTCACACCACACTCTCATTCACTACCATATTCATGTTCACATTGGCATTGTTCCCCCTGTTTATATCTGCGCTAACATATCTATCAAGTCCATCGAATCTGCCGCCACCGCCAGATTCACAGCCGAATCCCCCGACGAAGCAAAGGACCTCCGCAAATCAACCATCTTCTCCGACGCCATCCTCGGCATCCTGCGCAGTCCCCCATCCGTCGTCAACGGCGAATTGTTCCTCGACGAGGACTTCCTCCGCGAGCACTGCAATGTCACCGATTTTGAAAAGTACAACGTAGTTCCCGGTTCGTCGCCTAGGAGAATCATGCCGGCCAAGTTGCCGGATTTGACGGTGGCGGAGCAGGATAATGAGGGGAAGCGAATCGATCTTGCCAAGTCCAAGATATGAATTACATGAACTGTATGAAAGCAAATGTGGAAATTCATGATTTTACTGTCACGATCTGCGTAGACTGGAAAAGAACAAGTTGCATGCAGTGGTGTTATGTATAAACGAGCAATATGTACCAAGTATACTGTCGTGTCCTCTATTGCATAAAAATCTAGGTCATTTTTGTCGCGGTTTGTATGTTGATTTTTGAGTGTAAAGTGATGAATGTTAAAACAGTGCTCCCATGCAAAAGAGAAAGAATAAGCTTGCTGTTACAACCAAAACTCCAACCTGTGCTACATTATCCCTTGGCACGACCCATGGTACACACCCAAAAGTTGGGGAGCAACGTCAACTGCTCACAAATCACTCTACTTATCCATTCTGCAATCCGACACTTCCATTCATACGGTTGCGAAATCCAAGCAACCATTTTTCTCTCAAATCTGACTGATGGAACCACAAAGTCCTCAAATCTCGGCTCGACTTTGACTCAACGGTCCCACGCCTTGCAGAACTTCAATATCTCTCATCGTGTCGTTGAACACCTTGCTCAGATTGCCGACGACCCTGTGGCGGTTCCACTCGTGTCGCGATTTCCAGATCTCGTCCATCAGCTCCCGGTTGATTTGCTCCAGCTGCTCGATAGTGCAGCCTGAGGTGCCATCAATCAGGACGTACAAGAGGTTCTCGATGGCTCCTTCCACGGAAGGAGGCTGCGATGCTGATGAGCCTGAGTAACGGCCGGACTGTGGCTCCTGAGATTGCACGTCTTGTGACGGCTGTATCGCCGCTCCGTCTCCTGAGTTACCGCTCGACTGGCGAGCTTGTGAGTGTAGGGAGATCGGGCTATCAGTCAAATGCGGGCCCGGCGCAGTGTTGCCTCGAGCAAGTGCGTGAACCTGAGAATGCATCCAATCGTCGCTAGGCGTAGCTTGACTAGGGTCCACGAGTGTGTCTGGTATCTCAGCATCATTGTCGTTATCACCACTCTGCTGCGCACCATGGTTGCCATTTGTGAGCTGGGTGCTGAAGTTGGAGGATCTGTGGGTGGAGGGATCCGACGTCTTGGTTGACGAGGCGTCGTTGATGACTGCTGATGGTGAAACCCCGGGCGGCAGAGATGTAACAGCTGACCGTTGTGATATCTGCGTCAAGCCAGTGTGTCCCTTGACCGAGTTGTCTTCCGACTTCGTGGGCGGCCCCATCACAGATCCTTGTGTAGCCTCCGGTTGTGACTGGTCCTCGACGCCGCTCATCTGCACGTCCTTGTCTTCCTTCGATGCTTCCCCTGTGCCGTTGCTCGACACTCCCGGTTCCTGTACGTTCTCCTGACCGTTGGACAAGGGGCTTCGCAGCTGGAACCGAGCCGTCGTACGAGATCCTGGGACCGTCTCGCCTAAAGTCAACGGGCCTTGAGAATCGCTGTCATTGCCACCTCCGAGGTCTGACTGAACGCGGTCCAATATTGACTGCATTGCTTTTCGCTTTCGCTCCTTCTCTGCCACCTCTGCAGCCCGCTGTACTTGCCGGCGATGCAAACCCTCCCAATCGATATGCGCAGAGTTAGTCTCGATGCTAGCGACATCAACTTCCACATTGCTCAGCAATTCGTTCGCCTTCAGAGTACGTTCCTTATCTCCAATATTTCTGGCATCCTTGGCGAGAGCTCTGATGTCAAAGAGGAAGTCCTTCGGTCTAGCATAGAAGCCATTCGACAGTCGTTCCTCAATGGTGGTAGTCTCGAGGTTGTAGTAACATTTGCCCGTGGCAGTATCTCGCAGCACATCATTCCCGTGCTTGTCTTTGACAATCTCATATGGGCGGATGACACCTTCTGTGATATCTGGTCGCACATAGTTGGGATCAGATTCTGCAAACAGATAGTCGATGTGGCTTTGAGGGATGACTGGTTGTCTGAATTTCTTGTACTTCCGGTTGATCTGGTCCATGATGGGCTGAAGCTGGATTTTGAGCGCGTTGAGCAATTGATGGTCTTTTCTTTTGAGTGCCTTGGTCTCTTCCTTGGTTGGTGGCTTAGGGGCGATGGCAGGGGCAACAGGAAGTTCTTCCAACACTCGCTTCTTACGATTTTCTGGATCAGGAAACTCGGCAGGCTTTTTCTTGATGTAATCGAGTGTGGCAGAAAAGAATTGCATTCGGTTTTCCTAGGACAAGTTAGACCATAGTAATGATAGGTTGAACAACGAGTGTATCTTACCCTCTCGGGTCGCGTGATTTCCATCTGATTCTTCCTTGAGAAACCAAATAAATCACGCATCAGTCCATCAGGAAGCTCATTCTTGTGACATTCTGCTGTTGCGAGCAAAAGCACGGGGTCCGTAGGTGGTATAGACCGTAGCATCGTTTGGAAAGTGATGAACGCGAGGGTGCCCTTCAGACTAGTATACCACGCGTCAATATTAGGTATGTAGATGACGCTAGGTTTGTGCCGCCGAATTTCAGTGAAAAGACCGACGATCACTTGCTCCATCGACTATAATGTGACAGGTTAGTGGTGAACACTTTGAAGGCACCAAGTAAATGCGGAGAAGAAGCGTGACTTACCCTCCCATCGGCGAGAAGCGCTGGCAAATCGAAGTTTTGTACATGCACGCCTTCAAAATAGTGCAGGATAGCCGACGAGATATATGTCTGACCCATGCCTTGGGCGCCATATACGAGAAACCTGGGTCTGAAGACGCGCGAACGCTCAAACTCTTGTTGAATGGCTTCGCGTCCAAAACCATGGTCATCATCTTGGTATTGCTCATACATGGCTTCCTCAAGTGCAGTTGTCTTCTTTTTTCTTGGCAACAAGTCATCCAACAATCGTTTGGCATTGCTCAACTGCTCACGCAGGAGCGGCTCTACGGCCTTGGGAAGTGGTTTTGCTCCAGAGGTAGCTGATCGCTCAGACGATGGAATGAGTTTCTTGATGGAGATCATGAAGTCGGATGCATGAACACTGATCTTGTCAGGATCGACAATGAGCTTCTCCGTAGAATTGTAGATTTGCGGATAAGTGCGTTGAATCGAGTTGAGCGCGGCCTCGGTACACAGCGCACGCAGATCGGCACCACCATATCCCTTCGTCTTCTCAGCCAGTGAGGTCATGAACTGCGGTGAAAGGCCCCATTCCTTGGTGTGAATGTTGAGAATCGATCGACGCCCCTCGATGTCTGGTAGAGGGAAGTAGAATTCTCTGTCGAAACGGCCGGGTCGCCGAAGGGCTGGATCGATGTTATCCGGTCTGTTGGTGGCACCAATTACAATGACTTGCCCACGGCCATCCATGCCATCCATCAATGCCAGGAGCGTCGAAACAATAGAAGCGTGGATTTGTTCCTGCTTGC
Organism: Periglandula ipomoeae IasaF13; assembly: GCA_000222875.2. Classification (NCBI taxonomy): domain Eukaryota; kingdom Fungi; phylum Ascomycota; class Sordariomycetes; order Hypocreales; family Clavicipitaceae; genus Periglandula; species Periglandula ipomoeae. The sequence goes on from AFRD01000307.1 coordinate 30,525, forward strand.
TGGATCGGACAGGAGCCAAGCCATCAATCTCATCAAAGAAGATGATACTGGGCTGGGTTTTTCTAGCCTCTTCGAACAAGAGACGCAGCTGTTTCTCAGCTTCACCAACCCATTTACTTAGAGCATCAGCTCCTTTCCGCATGTAGAAAGAGATCTTGCGGCCACCGGAGCCGACGGAATTGGCCAAGGCGCGAGCCAGCAATGTTTTACCGGTACCTGGAGGACCATGGAAAAAGACACCGCGTGGCGGAGTAACGTGGAATTTGGTGAAAAGCTCGGGGTACAACAATGGAAGCTGCACCATCTCCTTGAGCTGGTCGATGTGGCCTTGCAAGCCACCAACCTTGCTGAAATCAACGTTCATGTCGACGCCCAGGGGATCGGCGTCGGCAAGAGCTTTCCTGTCCTTGATTTTGCCAACATTGGGCGTTGCCTCCGCATTCAGACCGGGAACACCTGGTAACAAGCCTCCTGTTGGTGCCCCAGAAGTTGGCGTCATGCCGATATTGCCAGCAACACTCGATCTGTGAACCATCTCGTCGTCACTGCTGTCAGAGTCAACGCCTCCTGCTGCACCGGTGCCCCAAGGACCGCTGAGAAGAGCTCCACCACCGCCTCCACCACCGAATGGTCCGAATGTTGTGTTGAGATTTCGCTCCCATCCCAGACTTGCACCACCTTTACGGCGTCGCGCTGGGGTTGGTGCAGGGTCCTCCACTTCCTCCTCCTCGATGTTAACAGCAGTCAACGGTGGCATATAGTAATTGACTCTAGCACGAGCCCGGCGCGATTCTTGATAGATAATAGGAGACTCGTCCCTCGGACGCCGTCGCGGCCGAGACGACTGTCGCAGCTCGCGTGCCTCTTCGTTCAATTCGTCCATATCGACATCTAATTCGTCGTCACCAGAATCACCACCGCGACGAGAATTTCGAGCGCTACGCCTATTACTTCTCTCTTTTGGTGTAGGGCTATCAGTATCGCCAGCCTTGTTTTGTGACATTGCGTCGTCCTCGGAATCATCCCCTGGTTCGAAGTCGCTGCTGGGCTCTTGAGTTGATTTCTTGGAGCGTCCACGCGTCAAACGACGAGACGTAGCAGCAGCATCCTCTGCTTTTTCATCGTCAGCCGTGGCCTCGGCTTGAGCAGCTTCAGATCTCGATGCACGTGTCCTGCGCGTAACAGGAACAACGTCATCATCGTCATCGTCATCGTCATCGAGTGCAGCAGCTTCATCCTTGACTGACTTATCATTCTCCTCCGCCTCAACGACCTCAGCCATAGGCTGATCATCCTCTGCTTCCTTCCTCTCAGCAGCTTGATACTCATGCGACAACTCATCGGGCTCATCAGCATCATGAGCAGCACTCGTGCTGCTCTCCTGTGTTGCTTCTTCGATTGTCTCTGGAGCTGCATGTAATGCCTTTGCTGAACGAGAGGGTCGGCGGGTCCGCACGTATGCTTCAGGACTGAGGCTACGGGAGTCGCGAGAGGCTACTGCGTGCCTTCCCGAGTTTGACAGCTCCACGAATTCTTCCGCATCGGCGGTACTCGCGCGGGTTGCTCGTCGCGTGACACCTCCAGCAGATGGTTTGGGAACTTTAAGCTTCACAAGTCTCCTTGTGGAAGGTCCGTCAGATTCCTCAGCTCCTTGTCCTGCATCGTCTGAGTCACCCACGATGGCCTCGTCCACGTCTTCGTCCGCACTGCTTTCACGGTAATTGTGTTGGGTTCGAGCTGCTTTCCTGGTACGACGACCTGCTGCATTGACAGGTGCATCTTCATCCTCCGACTCGTCCTCTACGAACGAATCTTCCGCCATGCTGTCAGACAGGATCTCGTCGTCATCATGGATATCAGAGCCCCTGTACTTATGGCCCCTTCGGCGACCGCCGCTAGATCGCGATCCTCGGGACGGCCGTGCCTTCTTGGAGCTTCTGGGCGCTTTTGCTTCTGACGGGTCAAAGTTCTCGTCTTCAGAGTCCGACTTATTAGGATCGAAATCCTCCAGTACTCTCTTCCGCTTGCTGACCATGGCGACCGAGTTTGAGACGTGTCTTTGTCAAAAAGTATGCTAAAAGGGGTTTTTATGCAAGAAAGAACGTGTCGTTGGTGGGCGAGGGTCTGGGAAGGACTGTCTTAAAGAATCACTGTTAGTCGATTATTAACCAATCCAAAGGGCCGCACAGTGATGGGCGCCTTCAGGAGGCAGGAAACACAACCGTGTGTTGTCTTCAGTATAAAATAGTTAAGAGGCAAAGGCAAGAAGATAGTTTGTCCGTGTGATGTAAAAGTATGAAAGTGCTTACCCAGATCGCTGAGCGACACTAGATGATCTAAAAGTGCGCAGGCAGCATGAATAAGTCGCACGACGGAAGAGCAAGCCTCACGATGAACAACGGCTGCGAATGACGAGGCGCAACCAAGATGCTGAACTATGTTACTGGAATAAAATGGGAGAGAAACAGAAGTCACAGCTTCAATGGCGAGGATCCCAAGGGGAACGGATACACAGCGTTGCGGGATGGAAGCGCCAGCCGTCGGGAACGTCGAGATGATGGGATGCGCGCGTCGCCATCGCGGGCAGACAAACTGGCAGGCAGGCACAAGGCGTTTGGCTAGGGGCGATCTCACGTGCAGGCAGCAGCCGACGAATGAGAGCAGCCCCAGCTAGCAAAAGTGCGAGAAGAAGGCTCCACAATAGTCACCAAAACCCAAGAAGCCACGACCAAAACGCGCGATCGGGCTTCGAATTGCATCCAGCTTCAATTCAAATATTTGTTGAAGCTATTGCGCGCGAAAACGAATCTTTCAAACACATGTCCGCCGAGTGCCAGAAATTGGACAAATGGATGCAGAACTTGGTTTCCACGTATGTTGCGCTCATTTTGACATTATTTTCGGCAAGAAAACGGCAAAGATGCATTCTCAATTCTTCTTGACAGAAACATGCCAACTTGATTCAAGATAAGATCTATTCCCCGGCATTTGCAAATGCCATGACGCCATTGTCGCGGCTGTCCAAGCTCCCCCGGTTAAGGCTGGCCGTGTTGGACAGTTTGTCCCACATCATCGGGTGCAACGATGTTGGAGCCAGCTGGCGCGGTGCTCGACGGCACAAACCGCTGCCTGGACGCTGGGTTGATTCCTCAGGCACCCAGGCAACTGGCAGTGGGACTCGCGATGTCGTGGCTCGTGCTTCATCACGTCCCTGTCTGTTCGCCCAGCCACGACCCCAGCCGCAGGTGTCGAGTCTCTCGTCGAAAATAAAGGAAATCGAAAGCATGAAAGAAGGCGAATTCATCTATGCAGCCATGAGGAGCATCAGTAATTACACAGAAGGTCACTGTGCAAGGTCACAACGATAACACGATGCTTCGGACAAGTCCGTATATACATGTATTACTTGGACACTCGTGCACAGATGATGTATATCAGTCTGTTGTTTTACTCGGTGAGGGCATCTTTTGAGTGCTCGCTGGTATTGATTGCCGCTACCGACAGGACTCCTCAAACACTTGCCTGTAGCGCGCGTGTCGACGCAGGCATGACCCGTCTGCTTGCCGCCTCAGAAGATGAACTGTCGTATCTCACCTGCCGAACAGTCGTTACACATTGTCAAACGAAAGTCGTCAATTCGGCGTCCTGTGTCTCTGGCACGAGTATCCGACTTCGCATCATCATCCAACAAACATCTTGGCTTCTTTGAAAATGACCTAATAACCCACCTAGTGGGTGCTCGATCTAATCATTGGGCCCTTGTAGCATCCTGAGTCGACCTCCCGGCCGTTGACTCATTTGGCCAGGACAAGCGGCCGGTTTAAGCGTCCCGAGTGTGGTAAGAAGCTTGGCATTTCTGGGACCCAGCAGGCACTGACCAACAGTCGACGAGAGCACGGCCCAGAAAAGACAGTCGAAGTATGGGGACATCCAGGTGCTGTCCAAAGGTCCATTTGTTCTCGTACGACATTGACGAGGAGGGAAAACAGACGAGAGGATGCCCCAGAGGGACCCCGTAGGGCTAGCCAGCCGGGGTCTTGAGAAAGCATGGGATACTTACTCCGTACTACGGCGCCCGGTTGGTCAAGAGACACGAAGATGCCCCTCAAACCCCAAATGGAATGCGGCTGCCTTGAGCCGTCAAAGTGGCACCGCCAATCGGCCAGCCCGTTGTCTCCAGACGGAGCACTACATGGACCAGAACAGACGCCCTGTGGCCGATAAACCAATATTTGGGCATCATTGGCCGCTGATGCTCCCCTCGGCTAGGAAGCTGCTGCTGACCTCAGCCCCATATGCAAGCCGAGCTCTCTCTGTGGACGAGCCCGTGTGAAGAACTGGGGAAGATAAGCACCATCCTTGGCCCTGAGTGCCGTTGGGCCAAGGACCAGACGCATCCAGCATCCAAGGGGAGTAGGACACGGGTCCAGTCCTTGATGGCCGTCACAAGCGCATCATGGCTGCTCGTCTATTGTTGACACTATTAATATGGGACGGCTGAAGTGTAACCGCCGGTTCCAACGCGAGCACGTATTAATGCCCTTCTGGCCCCCATCCCACGGCTCTTTTCTTGTCTCATCCCGAATTTGTCCTTTTTGATTATCGTGATCTTGGGCATTACTTCTCTCTCTCGTGTGGTGTAGTCTTGTATCCAAAAGAAGAATTGTCACCGCACCTGGTAGTGCGGACTTTACGCTCGACGCAGCGCTGTCGAGACAAGCGAGCCTGGTAATAGTGCCAGCAGCATTCACATCCGCCTTCGCGCGTCGTCTGTCCCATTCACTCAAAAATAATTAAGGTGCATATCTGAAGCATCTTGATATAATACCAATCCCACCAACCAAATCCTCCGGAGCGCTTCATAATAATCATGGACGGCTCTTCTCGTGCTTCTCCCCCACCTCCGCTGAACCTGGCGTCCCTCCCGCCCAACAAGTTCAAGCTAGACAGAAGCAACACCGCTGATTCCGATGCCGTCTCTACACCCAACAGCAAGGTTAGTATTCAGCTTGGCATGATCGGCGCCTAACACGATACTCTGATATTACAAAAGGAGGTTGAATTAAACTGACTTTCATTTCCAGCGCTCTGCATCCTACTCCAGCGCGGCATCCAGCTCCTTCACCTCGTTTTTCCCCTCACTCCGCAAATCGTCCACCAGTCTCATCAAGTCGTCTCCCACCGTCAATGTCCACACCACTTGTGGACGTCACACGAACCAACTGCTGTTCAGTGGACCTTCGCTAAAGGATCTCGCACGGTCCATTAAAAAGTTCTAAAATATCCCCGCCAGTCACGCATGAAGTTTGTATAAGTACATTCCTGATACACAATCGTTACTGGCTGGTACGGAACGACGGCACAACATTTACGAAGTTATGATGACGAGCAATGAATATGGTGTCTATGGGGAGGACTTGGAAGGATGACACGAGCTTGTACGTGTGTAATTGAGGTGGTAGATCGAAAGATACCCAATAATGCGAGATTAGCTGGTCATTTATATCAACAGAGCTATTTACACTGAGCAAAGCCTATTAAGTTGTCCCTTTCAAAGCCATAGTGAAAACCGCTTCAAATCATTCTCGTGGTATCATCCTCTTATTTCATGCAAACCCACCATCATCTGTTCTCGGTGCAGGAAACGTACTCTTATCCGTAGCGGCATAGGTCTTCTTGAAGCGATCCAACACTCTTCTGATCCACAGCTGCGACTCCGCGCTCGCAAATTCGTATGCTATCCTGACTCCAAACCCGACTCTGTATGGACCCATCGTCCCAGCACCCACTGTCTCTATGGATCGTAGGATATTTCGCACTAGCTCGCCGCGCGATTCAACTGATTCCTCGGGCCATTCACACTGAAACAGAGCCTCTTGCAGGATCAACATACTCGCCCAATATCCCATGTGCATGGATCCCATCCAGGGCGTCTCATATTGCAGAACCATGTCGAAGGGAGAATTGGGGTCCTCGGAACGAATTTCTTTTCCAAGGGGTGCGAACTTTAGGAATTTCTTGTGCCACAGGCTAAAAAGTCGTCTATACTCAATGGCTCTCAAAGCAAGGGCCGCAATCTGGGCGTCATCGGGCTGCTTGAATGTGCCCATGGTCTTGGATTCACGGAGGACGTAGGCTGGTGCCAAGACGCCAGGAATCTCTGCTAGGCGCTCGAAAAACTCGTCGATGACGTGAATCATGGCGACGCGGTGGTCTGGGGGGTGGAGGAGATGGCGACCGGCGTCGCGGATCATGGGCTTCCATTCTGGTCTTGATAGGAAGCAGTGATCTGTTGATGGGAAGAACATGTCGGACATTATCTAGTACATATCGTTAGTACTCTAATACGTTCTATAACTGAATATAAATTTGTGAGAAACGAGAAAGAAAAACGTAGAAACAGACGTACAAGAACACCTCGAAAGGCCAATATCATGGATGCATCCCACCCTTCGGCATGCGCATCCGCGCCTCGCTGCTCCATCAACGTCCCTATCCCTCGCGCGTGCATCAACTACGAATCTGAAGAGTTTGTGCCTGCAAACAGCTGCCATGGTGTCAGCACCGTTACACCAAGAGATACCTACAACCAACAAAATCGCAATACCATCTCACCTCAAAAACACAAAGCAACATCGCCGAGCACAATGTCTCCGATGCCTTCCATTCCGTGGGATGCCGCAAGCTGGACTGTAGTGCCGCCAACGACGACACATACATTGTTCTGCTGTGCGCAACCATGCTGTCGTCTTTGTTCTCCTTACCCAGCAGGTGCATGGCCAGTGAAAACATGGCGCCATCCAACACGGCCCGAGACCCCAGCCTCCCCAGCTCGCACCAGGACAGGAATCCCGTCACATCGGCCCTCGAGATGTTGGTGGTTACAGAGGCGACGAGGGTCTGCACATATTCCGCCCTGTTTGGACTTAGTGACCGCAGCAAAGTCGATGATGTTGAATCCGATTGGGGCGATGATGACGATAATGATGATGACGATGAGGGGCTTTTCGATGGTGATATCGAGAATATGGAGAACTCCGATAACCCTTTGCTAGATTCGCTTCCCTCCCGGTCCGCCTGTTTCTTGCGTTGCCGAATGGCATGCTTCCCCATCATAAACTTGATGTCTCGTTCATAGCCAGGGCACTCGGTCCCGTACTTCTGGCAATTGCCGCACCCGGGCCTTGCCTCGTCGCATTTGACCCTCCTTTTTCGACAGAGCTGGCATCCTGCGCTACGTGGTACTCCGACCATGGTGGGTGGCTATCTGCAAACCGGGATGCCATATAGCGGCGATATCGCAGATACAAGGGCCGATGTAGCGATGGGGACATGCAACACAATCCCAGACCGTGAACACTAGGTTTCGAGTAGGTATGTACGATAGTTTCATATGCAAGCGCCTCATTCGCTGAGTTCCTTTGGCCCGATTGAGGAGTTAGTTTCAAGAACAATGTCTGTGGCCGGTCCGACGTAGGTCGTTATCGAACCACAGGTGCAGCCTGTCGTGAAAGCTCCAAAGCTCAAAGGCAGAGTGATGTGACAGCTCGGAGCAGGAGCAGCAAAAATACGAATGCTTGAGCGATACACAGGTTACATCGTATCGTGGCACATGGTCCGTGAGGTGGTCATGGAAGTATGTCGCGCATGGTGCAGCATGTTGTGATATCAATCTTGTTGTGTTTCCTGTCCCGTCACCATTCGCCGAGCGTCTTGCTTACCCGGTGGCTGTCCAGCTCTGGTTTCTCACACGAAAAACGACAGAAAGCGACCAGCTCGCTGCGGCTGACGTCAAAGTGGGTGGAGTCATGTGTGGAACAGTGACAGACCCAGCCTGTTGGGACACTTCTAGCGCAGCTAGTGTGCCGCGAAGTCCGTATTATCGATGCTGCTCAGATACTTGGCGGAGTTCATGAATTGCCAGATCGCGAACACGAACGCCAGTTGTAGTGAGATTTTGAAGTTCGGCACAAGTCACTCGGGAAGAGGCAGCAGGTGGAATGCAACTTGTAAGCCTATCTTTTCCCCAGAACTCCTGAAGAAAGTCAAAAGACTCTCTTCTCAGCCCCTAACCAACCCTCTGCAACGAAGTGCCACCTCAACCGAACAAAGTCTACCAACTAGACCTTGACTGGAATTTTAATGTCATGTTTCTCCAATTCATGTTAATCTTAATCACAACGAGCATAATGGCTGGAAAATCCCGCTCAATTCCCTTTCCGTAGCCACCCATTGACAGTCTGTAACACGCTAGGCAAGCAGCTTCCCGACGGGACGAAGATCAACACGTGAGTTTCAAGCTCGTTAGCTGCGGAGACGCAGTGAGAAAATGGAGCTTGGGAATCGAAAATCGCGGGCCTGGTCAATACCCGACTGTCGTCATTAATGTCTGGCACGGGGAGTCGCTGTCAATGCGTGCCAAACATTGAATTGAGTATCAGGCGCGTCAAACAAATGGTGGCCAAATCAGAGATAGAAAGAATGGCGTGGTACTGTTCATAGCTGGGGATGTTGTGACAAAATGGGCTTGGTCATGCACGCACCGAACGTCTTTTTAAGATGTCTGTTGCATTCATCCGATGTCTGCTCTGGCGTATTAAGGGGGCTGCCATATTCAGCTGAAGATGCCGAAGTCACTCTCCCCTTGCTCCACAAATCTCGAGGCACGCACAGTTGCCAGGCACTCATCTCATGAATTGCACATAAAATCGTCTGACTAAAACCGCCTAGCCGCCAGTTTCAGCTACACCATAGTATTTCCATGGTGTTTGGGACAATCGTTTAAAATAAACAAAGTCAAAGAAAGGTTCAGTTGGGGCAGCGGATCGCTGAGAGGGGTAAGAGAGTCCTTGCGCTAAGAGATCGGGTTCTCCCCTGACATTGGCATGGCATGCCCTACCCTGTAAGGCTAGCATGATTTCGGAAACTCAAAATCGAGGGCCTCGTAGCACAGATCGTGCTAAGTCTCTCAATGGGGAAAGGGTAAGGTTTTAAACAAGGCTTTGTTTGGTGGCTCACCTAGGGTTGCTTTGCCTCTGCCACACGGGCATCGACGGAGAATCAAACGCCAATTGAGGGATTTGTATCCAGGTTCTCAAGATGTTACGCAATCTGCTTAGGATTGGGCGATCGTGAGACCCACGTGAATGATCACTAGGGAACATGCTGTACAGTATGCAACGCAGCGTTTTTATGTTCACCAGCCCATGGCTCAACCCCATTGGCTGTTATTATGCGAGTAAGAGCACAGGCACAGGCACAGGCGACACGCACGCGAGCGCATGCGGAAAGACATGACCACACCCAACATGGAGTCGAAAAGGCAGCTGCCTAAAGACCGAAGCAAGTCACAACATGAACAGATCACGCGCTCCGCACAGCAATCGTTTGTGAGAGAATCTTCGCACATCTACGCCGTGCATCATGATGAGTACTCTACCTACCAAGACGATGTTGTATGCAGTATCTGTCGGGTTGGTCGGCTTGCCACGGATCAGGTCATCTTGCGAATCAAGGGTCAGCCAGTCTCAGGCTATTATCTTTACGATCTGTGGGCTGGGGATTTGAAGAGTGGTGGTATTACCCATAGGTACCGTACAGTATGGAGCTCTACTTGTTCTTCTTCTGGCCTGGTATTCTACTCTAAGACCATTTCGTCCCCAGTGTCCAACCAAGCCACAATCATACTCCACTGCTAGCTAATAATAAACGCAAGACGGGGGCTTGTAGCACTCCGCACCCCGGTGCTCCATAGGCCGTGCAATCTGGGTAGAAGGAGATTGTACAGTAATCTGAGGGAAATGGCATTAATACCATGTCGCCCCTGGCACCTTGAATACTCCTTTGAAGAAGTTGTCATTGATAATACCCACAGCATCGGCACCGAAAGCCGTCCAGGTGATTATCCGTCTGAAGCAAGCATCTCAGAACTCTGGTTACGGTATTACTGCGTACTGGAATTTTTATCGCATCTGGACCAAACATCTGCGAGCTGTCCACGCGTCATCCTCCATGACCAAGTACCCACCGCACGAGCCGTGTTCGAGGAGCGACGGGGTTGAGTCGGCCGCAATATAGTATGCCACTTAAGAACTCTTCCTCTCTGCCGTGACTGTGTGACGCTGCAGTCGACCCCGAGCTTGACTGTGCTTCTCCTTGAATTGACCAATGTGTCGTCTAGGTGCCGACTTCTTGGGATACGTACATCTTGCATAGGTACCTAGGTAGGTAATGAAATGTGACGGTTGTCAGACAAGGAGTCGTCAACCTTCGGAAATCCTCACTGGTTCTCACTCTCAACACTACATACATCTCGTCCAATCTGCCGTGTACCTACTATAGATGTCTGAACTATCTATATTGCCGCATGTGTAATCGTATGCCAATACCAGATTGATGAAATGCTGGATTTATACGCAATGCATCATAAATACTGCATGTCGTCTTTCAATTTTCAAAGAATTCGCCATGTTGCCAGGAGCAAGGCCGAAACCCGTATTATGCTCGAGGGATTGAACGGTACGAGCTTTTTAGAGCCGCATCGTGTCGCCTGCCTTGTTAGTTCGCGCCGTGATCCATCATTAATGTGCCCGAACCCCATCCTCCATCATGTCCATGGCCACGGATCCCCTGCTTAGCGCAAGACGCATCAATGCCACAGCCTGAA
>AFRD01000306.1:0-41248 GCA_000222875.2 Periglandula ipomoeae IasaF13
CTTCCCCGTTTCATGTTGACCCCCAACCAGCGCCATGCATTGAAGAACAAAGTTGCTCAATGAGCGATTCTGGACAAACGCAATCTTTCGACGCCAGGACGTTCCAGAGATTTGACTCTTACTGTTACATTTGCTGCCAAACCAGAGTATCAGAGGCGGTGACGTGACAAGGTTTGCTCTTCTAGACGCTTCCTTTGTGGTTGGGTGGCATCCTCTAGGCAAGTGAGGCAAGGTATCGCTGGATGGAATGTGACGAGGCGGTCGAGGGATGGGCCGTCTCGGGCTCGCCCAGAAGTCTAGTCAACTGTAACGACGGGCCGTTGTCCCAAACCAAACTAGTTGACGGACACCGGGCCTGTATCACATCTCAAGCGCACGGCAAAAGCGCAGAGCGTCTGGTGTGTGGTGGCCACCGCAGTGCTATTATGGAGTGGCAGGTCTGGCAAGAAGAAGAGTCTGGTAATGCCGAGCAAAGCGCAGACAGCCACAACCTCGAGCTGGACCTGGGATCTTGCGCGCAGCTCTGAGAAGAAACCCTGGCGGCGGGGCCACCCCAGGCTGAGCCTAAAGGCGCTAAACAGGGATCTGCGACCCGGGATCTGGGGTCACCAGGCAACTGGGTACGCCTAGCGGCCCCGAGGCTTGCGTGCTGGCCAGCCGCTGGACCAAGCGCTAGAGCTGCCAACTGCCCGCTGCGCGTCGGCCCAGCCAGGACTGGCACGTCTCTTGTCAACCCGGGATGCTGGATGCTGGATTGCTCGAATGTCGGTTCAGCAGCTGGACTGGACAGAGCCTCTCAGCTCCTAGACTGGCTGGAGCAAACCAGAGCGGGTGCTGGCCACCGTGCGACAATTGCAACGTCCGCCAGCGGGCTGCGGTGACGGATTGATTGAAAGGCAAGTCGCAACACAAGCCCGGCCGAGAGCTGCGAGCGACGATTTTCGGGGGGGTTCATGCTTTGTGGGAGGCATTCTTATTATTATGATTATTCGAGGCTTGTTTCTGGTCCCTTTTCTTGCTTGCCAGATGGCCATTCTCTCGAGACTTTTGTCCCTTTTTCTGTCTGGCGCAGCCGGGACTCTCTTTAATGCAAGGCACGCCGTGTTCTCTCTCCTTTGACTCAATTTCTTCCTCATTTCGGTTTTGGCTGGCGACCCAACGGGAGCATATCATCGCGTTTTCTCCTCGCATCAAGGAAACTCATACATCGCACGCAGCACATGAGAGGAAGTGACAGAGAGACGACAGGCAACTGCATCAGATCCCTCGTCAGATACCCAGCTATCGAAGACCATACCAGGGCGGCATCAAGCGTCGGCAGCCTGGATCCAACCGAGTGCATTTTCACGACGTCGCATGAGAATTTGACGGATCTGAACACGCACCCGACTATTTGGTTGGCGTCGAAATCTATCGAATCTCCTCAATTTCGGGCTGCGCACACGTGCATTCGCTGCGATCCAGCCTTTCCTGCGCCGGCCACCTCATTTGTTACGTGTTGCTTCCTGCTTTTCGTTTTCATCTGACTTCAATGCTCGGTCCGCCTGCCGCTGTCACCTCTGTTGGGGAATGACGAAGGAATCCACATCCCCGATGGCCCTCTCACTGTATCCGTCTCATCAAGGTCACCTTGCCCTCTCATCCGAGGTCATGAGTACATGCCGTTTAGTTGGGTTATTGAGCCTCGATTCCGTCCCTAGCATACCTGCCTGTTGATATGCCTCTTGCCCAGGCATCTTCATCCTCTATGCCTCCACCGTCGTCAATGAAGCAAGATGCCCGTACATCAATTGCTCGTTCCGCTCCATGTTGGCCGAAGGTGCTCTAGTCGGTACCTGCCGCCACTGCGCTCTCTGAAACGCGGGAAGCAGGCACGAACCGGCTGGCTGGATCGATCACTCTTGCCCTGTCCTGCCCGCTCGACCATGTCGACCCTGCCCCCCTCCAGCTGCACCACACCCCTTCCCTTTCTCCCCTCGCCCGCCATTCTGCCCATTATTCCCAACCTTGCCTCGCGATACGACGACCTGGTGACGTCCTTATTCCCACGTTCAATATTATACCTTTTCTGTTGGCTGACGTCGTTATCATCCAAAAGCTGCTTTGGAACACATTTCCTCTACCCACCAGTGGAACTATCCGGCACATGCGTGTGCCGTCGAGCGGTAGACCAGTCGACGAATAGGATTGGGTTGGAGGGTTCCAGCTAATTAACGGCTATCAAACAAGCCAAGGCCCGAGATTGGTGCGCAACACATATCATTTAGTCGAGGTCCAGCTTGACAGGGCCGTGATACGAGTCAAATTCATCGACTGCGATCCCTGCCACTGTTGGTGACGAGTGCCTTGACCATTGCTACGCACGCGTCTTGTTCCAAACATATTGGCCCGGCTGGAGGTACCCACGCAGCGCCCTTTCCACTCACACACACGCACGCACACACACAAACTTGCGCCTCCCGCGCGTGCGCCCCCGGTGTGCATGTCCTCCGAAGGGACTCGAGTTTGCTAGATTGGAGGACAAAGCTCCCTATGCACCTGCAAGCCCGATAGCAACAGCTCAGAGCTGTGAGCTGCCATCGATCATTCTTCACCTTCTCAGCCACAAAATACGAGCGGTCACGGTGCCATACTGTGCTACGAGTACCGGCCGGCCGTCGGCGTACCCTGTCTTCGAGCCTGGCCATTATTATTTCCCCGTCTTTGTTTAAACTGGCCGCGTCTGCTCCAATGGGCGACCCATCGCACTTTGAAGATCAACGCCCTGCGAAGCGCATCAAGCTCTTCGCCTCGCCCGAGCCTCACCATCGCTCTGTTGAGGCCAAGAGCCCTTCTCACCATCAAATGCGGCAGCAGCCGTTGCCGCCACAAGCTCATCTATTTCCACCACGACCAACAGCGAATATTGTTAAGCAAGAACAGCACGCTGCGAAGCATTCTTGTTCCGCATCAAGCCCAAGGATGGCTATGGCAACTATGGATCCAGCGGAAGAGTCAGCCAGCGGCATCTCCTGGTCAAACACCTCAGCCATTTTTGATCCATACTGGACCTGGCCAACATCCTCAGTACAGCCTGATCACGCGTCATCCCGACTCATCAGTCCTAGTGAAATCAACGAGCCGAGCACTCTTATTTCCACCGTTGTGGCGCCGCAGCAATATGCTGTGTCGGGCGATCCCAGGATGGGAATCGTATCAGCGCCCATGCAATCAGGTAAGAGGCAATCCATATAGTCGTCCCCAATGTTCCACGTATTGCCCCTGCTGCCAGGCGCAAATGCGAAGGCCGTTACAACCTCACTCGCATTTCACGCGCCGAATGGCCAAGTGGCCCAATCTGAGCCACCCCAGGAAGCATGTCTGCCATTTCTCATCAATGGCAGATAAGGGGTCTGGTGCTTTTGCAGCCTGCTAATTAGAACACAACACTAAATCATCATGCATCCTGGTTCGTTGTGGTTGCATCTGGTCATGCATTCGTCTCCACACCGGTGAGCTAGTATCCTGAGCTTCTATTGACCAAGAACAACTCCCAACGACCCCGTGCTCCTCTCTATAGGCAAAATTGTGCAGCCAGCAATGAAATGTAGACCACTCGTTGTCAACTGCCTTTGTTGTCTTTGTTCCTGTTCTGGCCCACCTTCCAAGTTCCCAAACTCCTAAAGCCTGCATTTTCGGTGGCACGATACAAGCTTGATCTTTCAGCATTATAGCCCGTTACCAATGGCCGTGGCAAGTCGCCTTGCGTCCGATGTCTTTGAATATGACAAGTCCCCGCGGGTCTTGCGCTTTGCATCGAACGCCCATCGAAGAGCCAGGACTTCGGGGCCTCCCGACTTGTGATGCCGAGATCACCTATCTCTACAAATTAATCTGCTTCATTCGCGACGTGTCGCCGAGATGGCACGCTCTCTGGCCCAGGACCTAACATATATCACAGCTGTCTGCACCAACTCAAATCACGAGTTCCAATCGAATCAGACTGATGCGATATATATTGAACAATACTATCTCCATAAGTGCCCCGTTCATTTCGCCAGCGCCACCCGTCGCGAATCTTTCCGATGACACGATAGCGCCACTGGCAAGAACGGCTGAGCTTGACCAAAAACCCATTCGCAACACTTCGACGGCCAACAACAACGTTCTTGAAAGCCCCTTTCGCGACTGCGTAGGCACATTTGGCCAGCAGAGGTCCCAGCCATACTTCCACCGCCCCATAGATGGTCAAGTAAATGGTTATATCAAGTTCTTGTGGCCAAAAGAAAATAATGAGAAAAGGAAGTCGATTGCGCGCACTGCTTCGATATCTACAACCTCCAAGGTCACGGAACTGGATGACGCCTCAAATCCCATTGATGAGGCTGCTTCATCTTATGGTGTAACCGTCATCGGCCCTCGTGTTCCACCCACCCCGAGAGATGGCATGCCCGACTTGAGCATAAATTTTGCGACTTTCGTATCGCAAACAGCAAACTGGGCCAGCAGCTCGTACACGCCGACTCGGCCAACTCCGTCACCAGTTCTTCCAAATTCTACAGTTGAAGTCGCATCATTGGGTGCACCGAGACTTATACCATCACAGTATGGGTACGAGACTATAATGGACAGCACAGACCGGCGATTTTGGATGTTCTGTAGGTACAACTGCGGGACTATGGAAGCCGCGGTCCTTGTAACGACTTGATTTGACACTTGCCAATGCTAATCCATCCACATCAGACATTCGCAATTGGTGCCCCGGCCGCAGTGTTCTGGAAGAGACGAATCTGTGGCTTAAAGATTTCGCTCAAATGCACAAAAGTGTCGGTGTCCGCTCAGCGATTCAGAGTCTGGCGGGAATCTACATATATGACTATCAGCCACTTGAGTCAATACGAAATACAGTCAACAAGCGGTTCGAAGATGCCGAGCAGCGGTTCACTCAGTTGTTGAACGATCCCGCGACATATAAGAACGAGACGCAAGCAAACGAACTCATCACCATTGCCGTCATTTTGTCCATGCAGGATGTAAGTCGCCTACGTTCTGCGAAAAGAAAAGAAAATGCAGGCAGGACACGTTGCCATAAGTTTTGTATTAACTCAGACTCTAGATTGTCTTGACGGAGCGACGATTGAAAAAGCCCTTTACCCCCCCCTGGCTTCAAGGCTTTCGCCATGGTGAAGAATTGCTGCAAGCAACTGACCACGGATCGCGATTTTGGAAGATGTCCAACGTCCAAGCATCATCGCTGCGTATTTCTCAATCTGTTATCGTTGGACGAGCGGTAATTTTGGCCCAGCCCATGTCATCACTGCCTCGACCTGAAGAGTTCGACGCACAAAAAGAGGCGTCTCGGTTTGGTTGGCTTCTGTACGGTACTGAAAAGGACATGTACCAGATTCATGGCGGCTGCGGCTTTTCCAAAAAGTTGCTGCATATCTTCAGCCAAGTTACGTATTGTGCAGCTCGCCTCCATCAGGACGCAGAGTCCGATAGTTCCTATGACGGCCGACTACATCCTTGGGGAATTATACTCAATGAGACAATGGAGCCCTGAGTCACAAGATTGGGAGACTGTAAGTTTGAGCCTCCAGTCATTGACTGGGTGCGTAGTCGGCCTTCAGGATACATGATAGACGCGAACCCAATCATGACGGATGTCACTGCCGAAGCGTGGCGCATTGCGGCAATACTCTACCTTCTCTGTCGAGTGTTCCGGTAAGTGATATGAGGAAGAGTTTCGCGGGTCCAGTACAAGATCAGAGGCTTACGGCGTCGATACTCAGGCTACCGATGAATCACCCTGATGTAATTCGGAATCTAGACGACCTTGCAGGGTGCATTTCAATCATGCCAACGTCTGGGATGCAGTTCACCGCTCAAGCACCACTTTTCCCCATGTTTCTATTGGGCATTTTAGCTTCCGAACCCGAACACAAGAACGTTTTCAGGAAATGGTTTGACGAAGTTTTACAGACTCCCGTCAGAAGTGTGAGTACTTGTTTCCATGGATTGATTGACCTGAAGCACCTTATCATATTACGTAGACTAATTGTTCAACCTTCACATTGCACAGAGTGTTCCTCCATTATATAAGGCACTGAAAAATATTTGGGCTTAGATCGAGATAGAGCTTCCATTGTCACGGCCGCCGAACGTGGAAGCCGCGCAGCCGATACATCTCCGCCATGCATGGTGGGAGAAGTTGGTGAACAAAGTGCAAGACCAAGAAAAAGAGGTCTTGTGCCTAACGTGACGATTGGGACTCGATACTGGCAACGACAAGCTTTGAAACGTCTATGTGTTTGTCTAATGCGGCAACGGTACAAAATATCCAAGGATTAACACGCCTTCCATGAAGACATTCAGCCATCCACCCTGCCTCGCGATGACTTCGCCACAGCCTCTTTCGAGAAAAGAATTAGCCGCCAAACCGTTGTACGAAGCACAAATGCACTGGAGCAATTTTTCATGCACGTCATCATACACCAGACACGCCACTGTCACCGTCCTTGAGATCTTGAGCATCTTTGAGTTTGATTAGATACTGGCCTGCACAACAATTCGTTAGTTTCAGTCCGCAAATAAAGACGTCAAGGTAGATCGTGTATCAGGCATATCCAGACTTACGGAACTCAGAACCATCGGCCTTCCAAATGTCGACCACGCTCAATCCTGCCTTGGAACACATGATCTGGACATTGTTTTCAGAATATTTGTGGGAATCGAACCAATCCACCTCTTCACCTGCTTGAATCACTCGATTCAGCAGAGAGCACTCGATGTTTTTTTACGCACGAAAGTATACTCGATGCCTGGTAGTGGGAGTATGCTCAAGATCACAGCAGAACTGCCAATTCTCTTCAACAAATACATCCTGACCCAAGCATTTGTTTATGTTGCTGAAGCCGTTCAGGAAGAACTTCTTGTAAAGATCCCCTCTGGAATGATACGCTGCCTCAATTTTGTCTTCAAAATTCTCAGCCAGGTGGGCGTCCATACCAGCGATCAAGAGGTCTCCCGGACGCATCACAGCCTTCCATGCCTTCAGATGATTCACCGCACGCACCCACTCATCGTTACAAAGAACCGACCCCAAGGACAGGAACAGCCTCGGGCCCTTCACATGTCTAGTCACGAAGTCTTGTCCATCCTCAAAGGTACCCCAAAGACCGGCGCAAGTCACATATGAACCAGGCTTTGCGTGTAGCTTGGCCAGATGCCCGACATTGTGATTCAACGAAGCTGCAGAGATATCCAAAGCAAGGTATGTCGCCGGGACCTTAGCTTTTTCGAACGCGTGCAGGAGATGCTCGACTTTCCTCGTGTCACTTGAGTGCAATCGTTTCGTCAGCATATATCCTGCCTTGTATGACGTTTCACGACGAGGTCTCAGCTACCCATGATCTCGTGTGTTGAGGAAAATGCGCTTACCCTGCTCCAATATCAATCAGGGTCACACCTGGCTGAACACGACGTGCGACAGATTCTCCGTGTTTCTTAAACAAGGCTATCTCGTCATGTGTCTGATAAAATTCCGGCGTGAAGATGATTTCATTCCAGATTGGCAGTCCATTGTCATCATACAATAACTCGTCCGGAAGTGTGGGCTTGTTACCTCTATCGTATGGTGTCTACAATGTGCTTAACAGACGCTCTGTGACGTCGCTGGGCATATCCGCACCCCCGATGTTGATGACACAGCCATGGGCCAACGAAGACTTATTCAATGGAGGAGACATGGTGATGCAAAGGTGGTATAATACTTGGCCAACAAGAGGACGGCAATCTAGTACCTGTTTCGGGGAGTGCGATGGAAAATACCGCTTCAACAACCCAATGTATCGCCGCTATTGCCGGATCGGAACTTCGACGAACCTCGCCGAGACTGAGTCGACTACTACCTCTAATAATCGGTAGAGAATCAGAGGAAGGAATGAGTCGTGACAATGCTTTCAGACAACCTTGCGGGGATTGTTCGTGGTCAAGACTTGTCGCTCAAGAAGACGAAATCGAGTGTTTTATACCTGAACGAATACTTGTCGGCAAATGGCGTCAGTGCTGATCAGCAATGGCTGTGTCCGCAAGACGGAGGGTCGAGATAATGATAAAGAAACCTTCGCACAGCGGTGAAAAGGCGCAGGGGGTTGTTGTGAGCGAGGTCGAGAAAAGTCAGTCAGTCCGCAGAGAAAAGACGATGAAGGATTTGTTCCCGGCTCGCGGACAGGGCGTTTTGCTCGCCTAACTGTACGCTCCACTCGAATGCTGACAGGATAGTACAGTTATTGGATGATGGCCTCCAAATCCTGGAATGCTGCTGCACGATTCCCGGCCCGTGTGAGGGTTGTCTCAGTCCCACAGGATACTAAATCTTACGAACAGTTGGGTGTCAATCGATCACGGAACTCGGGCAAGAGGTGGGAATTGAGGCAAACGGACGCAAGAAACGAAAAAGCAGAAAATAAACCGAAAATGCCACCGTGTATTGTGCGCGTATGCTTTGTGTGTACTAAGCGGCCGCGTTTTATGTTGCGGAAGCGGAGGATAAGAGAGCCTTTCACCACCTCCCCTCTCATCAAGGCAAAAGGACATGCACGAACTAAGGGCGAAAGAAAATTGAACAAAATCTGGAGCAACGGCCGGCCAGAACATGAAGAATATGTGCAGCATCCGAGTTGACGGCGTCACTGCAAGTGGAGGAGACGCATGCGCGGATGTAAGCTGGTCTGCAGGCAAGGAAGTACACTGCCTAGAGGTATACACGTACGTCTCCCCACCAAATCCCAAGACAATATCATGGTCTGGTTTGTATTTGGTCCTCTTGTGACCATTTGTTCCCACACCCCGAGGGCAGTTGGTACTAGTCCTCATTACGCAACAAGGCCAGCGAAGGCATACATGGCAACGCGGGCCTGTGACGGCCAAGCAGGGGCCAAGACGGAGGACAGCCTTGCAAATTTCACCCGCGTAGTAGACATTGGGGGAGACCGGACCGGAACAGCTTCACCATACATTAGGGCGATGCATGGAGGGTGGCATCGACTCGACCAGGACTCATCTCCACCCATGCAATGGGGCTCACTAGCCACTACGGCTGGGCTGCTGGGGAACTGGGGGTGTATGTACAGAGTACAACAGTCATGTGTCTTCTTTTTTGCTTTTTCTCTTCTGCCCTTTTTCTGATGCTTGTTAGTTTTTGGGCAGTGGTAGGGAATGCCATGCATGGCATTGCACTGAGTCAAGCTTTCGTCTGTAGTGCTACAAATATACTCTGAGTTTTGGATTCGTCCTAACGGCACGAAATATGAAAAATGTCCCATCCATGCCCAGCCAGGTTCAGCTGCAGAGACGTTATACCAGTTCTTTGCACAGGTCAAGGGCTACAATGAGGCGGAACTTTGTGTGTCAGCTCGGAAGAGCCATTGTAGTGAGCTGTTCAATTTAGTGTAGCCCATGATGAGGCCCGTCCCGATAACAAAGCCTGGGGGTAGCATCGAAAAAAATAAAACCTTGCCGCAAAACCCAGTCAATTATACTCCATTCATGCCATAGAGCGCCCCATTTTATTGTCAAAGTGTCTACTGTACGTATTGGAGGTGGACATTCTGGGTAATTACCGAATCGTAGCAACTTCTTCCATGATCAAAAGGATGTTTTGAGACTGCCTTTTGTGGACAATCTGCTGATCATCTCACCGTAAGGGTAAAATTAGACATGAGAGTAGGGTCCTCCGATTCCTAAAAGAGTAATGTCCAGGAAGTCTAGAACAAGACGAGGAGATCCTCAGTGCGACGAGGAGGAGGGGGAAAAAATGTCCGGACGGTTCGTCGGTTCGTCGTGGCGTTATCTGTACATTTGATGAGGTCGCGTGGATGTGGAGGTTTTGTGCTTGATACTACCGCCACGCGTGCGTCAGCTTGAAAGAGTGCCACGATCTTCGTTTGATGTCCTTCAATGATCACCAGACAAATGTGACTCGTTCTATTGGTATTAGGCGACCACAGGCAGCTGTGATGGGAGATGGGCAGATGCTGCAGGATGTGTGTTGTCAGGGCCCCATAAGATTAAGTCAGTGACGGCGCTCCGCATGGTGGCCGTTGCTAAGAGATTGATTCATTTCTGCCCCGGTGCCTGCTATAGCCCTGCGGTTTTCGAAAATGGCTTCTGCTGCTGTACAATCAATGTTTGCGATACCGAAAAAAGCAAGACTAAATCCGGGGCTCACCTGATGCCCATCGCCAATTGTGCGAGTGTCGTCTCTGGGCCACACGCGAGTGAGGAGTTTGTCAGTATCAAATTATCGTGGCTTGGTGTCATGATTGAGAGCTCGATCTACGGCGATCATCATCACGTTGGTCAGAGTCCGGAGGCGCCTCATCAGCCAGGCAATCTCTGCTGGACCTATCTTAGTGTGCCAATGACACACAGAATGGGGCAAGACAGGCAAAAACGTCGAAATCTCGCCCGCCAGCGCGACCCTTTTGCTGATAAAGATACTCCTTGGGAGGTGAATCGATTAGATCTAGGTGGACGGGTCGTGGCCAGCCAGCCGTGGGGCGGGGAGAGCGCCGCCAGCTGAAAAGTGTGTGTGGAGAAGACAGCTCTAAGCCTGTCAGAGCTCCTAGCCAGTTTTGTGGATGTGGATGAGCGACAAGCGACTTCCTTTCGGTTTCTCCTGCGTCAAGTGCATATCATGCATATGGACCATGTACGGATGCTGGTAAAGTACAGGAGCAGGAGTAGGAGCAGGCGCAGAGGCAGAGGTAGATGCAGCTGCAGCTGCAGACGCAGATGCACTCTGGGCTGGGCTCACATTTCAGGTGAGTTGCAAGTGGCCACTCATGAATCCTTACCTGTCGTTGTTCTCTCCCTAATGCGTTTTCGAGCCCCGATCACCTTATTGCTCCCGGTTTGCGTGCGGAGTACCCTCGACAAGCTCTCCTGACAAGTCCCAGGCGTCAACCATACGCAGCTGAACAAACCTGCAAGGTCTGGTGCCAGTGGCACATTTCAGGACTGTTGAATGCCATCGACACTTTTCTTGATGCAGCTGGTGTCTGGTGGCAATTTCCGGTGGCGGATAAGGCTCAGCACTGTCGGGGTCCTTTGATCACCAGTTTACTGACCATCTGGCTGACCCGTAGCCGCCTGCAAGGCTCTCCATTTCAAGAGGATTAGGCCATGGGATACTGGTAACTCATATATGAAATTGAGTCCCACAGGGGACGGGGAATGCGACGGTTTAGGCTAGCTGGGGCGTCGCTCCAGAAAGAGTCTGGACTGAAAACTAGCAGAGATGAGTTACTGCTTGTGGTGCGGATGGCACTTGCCTGATAGGTCATGTTGGGAAAGGGTAGTGCCGCACCTTTCAGACATCGAATAGGAGGAATTGAATATTAGGAAAGAGGTGTGCTGCATCAACCAGTAGGTCAGGCTGGCGTTTCGTTGTTAGTCGGTGCCAAGTGACTGAGATAATGATGTACCGATGTACGTATCAGGCGCAGATTCAGGGAGAGTTCCAAGCACTATATGATCCCCAAGGAGCAACACTTGCTTGTCACGGCATGTGTCTACCACGGAGAAGAGGTTGTGTTGTGGGGTATAAGGCGAGGTTGATCTTCTCTGCTGTTGGCACTTGTGGTGACCGACATACGTACAACACATGACGCTGAGACGAGCACCATTCGACCTTCGGGTCTATGCTGTCATTGAACGCAAGCTTAATGTCAATTTCAATGAAGAAAATTCCATGCAGAACGTGTGAGAGATTGAACTTTCCTGGACAGGAACGATAGATGATGAGCTATGCTCCACTCATGGCTAATGCAATGAAGCCGCTGCGCCACAGTATGAGATACTACCGATGGACTTAAGCTTGAAGCCATTTATGAATACAGATCCTCGAGTTCGCTGCACTGGTATTCGTCGGTAATGGCTACGAAGAGATTTCAGAGTTGTTGGCCCGCTTCGGCCTTTGAGTGGAGCGAAGAATGAAGACCACTTCCTGGCGCCCCGTGGCAATCTCATTTATAATTCGATTTCTTATTTTACTTCGGGAAAAGGGGAAGAGGATTGATCCTGGCGCGAGACTGTTCTCAAGGTGTTTGAAGTAAAGCTGCAAGAACGAAACGTGAATCGGAATTCGGAGGCGAGTGTTTGTCAGCTGCACGTGGTCGCAGGCACCTGGTATCGAGCAGGTAATACCGTGCTTCTTCCTTCCCTATCACTCTTCCAATCTGGAGAATATATTAATAATCAGACGAATGCTTGCATGTACTACCCTCAGATAGCCGTCAGTCATCCCGTGAAATTTTGTTTTCTTTCTGTTTTCCTCTCCTGGCAGTTATGTTTAGTTGCAGTCTCTCAGGAGTCTTTTGATTTCGACGAGTTCCATGAAAGCCGATAGTCATGGGTGATGATGCCATCCATGCTATGGCGCAGACTTTACTTCAACACGGTTCCAACATACGCTATTGGCCTAGATTCATGTTTATCTTGAAGCTAAAGCAGTGATAGGAGACACAATGATCCAGCGCACAGAACCATGGTCAGGACCGTGGCCAGGACCGTTTCCCGAAATGCCTTGATTCAGACCAAATAATATGAGGAGCTTGTGTTTGCCGCGGCGAAAGGTAACGCCGATTAGGGTGAAGCTCTATAACACCATGTCCTATTCGGCACAATACTCTTTCAGCAACTATAACTTGGAGCACATTTCCCGACCATCTATTCACGCACTTCTAGGGTTCTGTGAGAGCCTGACTGCACAGCACTGAGTTTGCCAAGTGCATGGCAGAGAGTACATGATAGCGATACTCCTCGAAGACTGACTTCAATCCCGTCAGTTACTTGGGATGCAGGTAGTGCTACGTGTTCGGAGAAAGCTCCGGGACTGCAGACGGCAAGTGGTGCTAATCAAGGCATCAACAGGTTGTTGCACTAATTCGAACAACCACATTTCACCGCGACAACGGCTCAAGTCCTCATCGTCGATCGTTGAAGATTCCATTTTGCACGGAGCTCAAGCCAGGCTGAGGGGTATTTTGGCGCCTCGGATATTGAGTCATGTGTCTCGTCGCCCATCATTCAGCGAATTTTGAAATACTAGGAAACATTTCTCGATACGACGCTACTAACTGGTCGCCTCAATCTACACGATTCGGTTCGCTAGAAGTCACATTATTTAACATAATGAGGAGACAGTGCTCTTGACGACCGTCGAGTCGGCATGGTGGACCTTGCCAGGCAGGTTGTTGTAGTTGGCAAAGATCTGCTAACCCATTTCCCGGCTTCTCAAGCGACGATTCGGCCTCGAGCAATTTGGAAGGTACCGCCCAAGGGACCCTGGTCACATTTATCGGCAACCTCATTGGCAAATATTGCCCGCTCTGCTATAACCGCAAGGATATCAGGTGCACTTGAAGAAAGAAACACGAGTCATCGTAATGCCCCGCCGAATGTTCTCTCTTTCCAGTGCTCGGTTTTCGGACCTTTGTACCACGAAGCCACGCGAGATTGCCGTGAGACAGGCAAAGCTGCCGTCCCTGCACACTCCGCTCTCGGATGTGGCGACGGAAGATGGATATCAACATATTCGAACTGACGACATTTCAGGGCCCAATCGGATGCTGAATCACTTTCCTTTGTCTGGAATGCCGCCTGACTTGTGCACTCCTCAATCCTGCTACCCGAGTCAAGCAATAATAACCTGGCCGTCACCCTTTTTGCTGTTGGGACGAAAATTGTATCAACAGTGTCCTCGCTTGCGGTACCGTCAAACAATTGATGGAATTTCATGATGTGCATGACTCGGGACTAAGTGTCTCCGAAAGCACATATGATTCAACTGCAAGCCATCTTTTTTCCCTCTCTGGAAGTTCAGCCGGGTATTCTGGCCAGCCTTTGAGGCTTGACCAGGACACTTGCAAAGCATCTGACAGGCCGAACAAAGCAAGGCCAACGTTAACGTGGCGCGTTGGGACGACGTCTTTTGCCCTTGACGGCCTTGTATGCCCACCGCAAGCTTGAAGGGCCTTTTCATGGTTGGATCTGATAGTATGCTCATTAGACACGAGACGGCGGAACATGCCCTCTGGCCCACGTCTTGGATGCTAAATTCAACGAAAACAGGGGTTTCCAGAGTCAACGGTCCCACCAAACCCCCGGGCACGCCCCGTCTTGCCTCGGGTGTTCCCGTGTGATGCTGTAATGGCGCAAAGGTCAGGAGGTCTTTGTTCCGAGCACGAGGTATAGAACGTCGAGAGATAGACCCAGGATACAAACTTGTTAGCCAGGCAGAGATGCCAACAAAGCTTTGAGCCGAGCGGGATCTGCAGGACCCGTGCCAAAGGAATTGTCCAGCCTACACCTGACGTACAATGGAACCGCATATGATGGATGCCATCGAGACCTGCAAGTACAGTTTAACGGTCTTGTGCCGTCAATTCCAGGCATGTCAGATCTCAGCTTTCCTGCACCTTCCGTTTTAAATACCCTTAAACATCTAACAAGGCGATTTGAGCATGAATTGAGTAGTGTTGCCCTTGCCCTGGCCCTGGCCCTTGCCCTTGCCCTGGCCCTGGCCCTTGCCCTTGCCGGCCAGGCGGAGGCTTGGTTTTTCTTCATCAAGCTCAAGCGATAATGTGGAGGCAATCCTGCAATAGTTCCGTCTGCACACCACAGATCGCGCTTTCTCATACGTAATGTTTGTGGCTTCAGGCAACCCAATCGTCACGCAACTAAAACATCCCGTTTTCCTCTACGGCAACAAAAGATGATGAATTTCTTAGTGCGTCGACCAATCGCGATTTACATCCTAAGTAGGCATGCCCCTGTAAAATTCTAGTCTTTGAAGCCAGCGCCAGGCCATCAGCGTATCCGTTCACCCTCGCGAGGGCGATTTCCAATTGCCCAACAAGAAACTGGCACACCACAGGACAGGAAAAATAAAGGGCGTGTGAGTCCCCTGTAGCATGTATATTGACTTCATCATTGATTGCACTTGCATTAGCTCCATCGCCGCCATGGCGCGTTGAAACCCTGTTCAGTCGCCGAACTAGCCTTGGCTAAGCTGATTCTGCATCAGGGCCATCTTGATAAGTAGGTACTGTTGTAACTTTCATGGGGTGGTCAAGGATGCTCGTCTTGCACGTTCAGCCGACTGGATGCGCCAGGCATGGCTGTGTGCTGGTAGACTCCTGATGTGCAAGTTACACAGCTATTGGGCATGAGTGCTCCACGAAACCATTCGAGGGTTTGGAAGAGAGGAAAGCGACTGCGACCCATCCCTTGAACAACGGAGGATGTATGTATGTATGTTGTCCATTATAGGCAGCAGAGGGAACACACGATCAGCTTTATGCAGTAGCCATCGCAGAACACCTGATTTGGATGCCAAAATTCTCCATGAGGATTAGTCTTAGTCTTACCACTCTGACCGGGACATGGCGCCTCTCAGTGTTGGTCAAGCACAACATCACCAGCATTTGCGAGGTTTTGATGACGACCTGTCTTGCATCACAAGCTGGCCAAGCCTAGTGTTATTTTGACGCCTCAGCGCCGAGGGGCTTTGCAAACTGCGTCTAGAGCCGGCCTCGACAGCACCATCATGTGTATGTACATTACTTACCCCGGTAGCAAGCGGGGCACACGCCCGCAGCTAACCATGGGTTGAAGCAAAAGTGACAGGTCATGCCCGTTATGGGTTCACAGAGGGGGTGGCAGGCGTGGCAGGCAAGGGAGAGAGGGTAGGTTGGTTAACGGACTGATACGCTCGCTCTGATCGATGCACATCACGACATCTTACAGCCGGATTTCTGAACACGGAATTATGAAGGAAGAACTGTGGTGATTGAGGCGGAGTGGCAAGCAATGGCCAACACATGATAGGATCCGACAATCGCGGGGAGCGTATGCGATATCGGAAGGGGTTTTCTGTTCCCACTACTGTTCGTCAGCACTCATTGATACTTGTTTCAAAAATGGGAAGGGATATTTTTATTATTATTATTTTTTCATTTTCTTTGGCGCTCAATCGAGTGATCATTGGGCGTCTCGCTTCTCTTCCGAACATATAAATTCCCAAGATTAGCCTGATTCTGTTAATTGCAGCGGGTATATCAAGGCTTATGGGGATAGCAAATTGTCATAGGCCACGAACAATGGTGTGCTTCCACGATGGACGCTTTGGTCATATCTGGCCATATTCATTTTTGAGCACTTTTCAATCAGTTTGCACATCATTGCTGTGCCTCCTCCAGGCTTGGATTTGCAGGTGCAAACTACCAAAGCCGTGGGACCTTGGGAACAAGACAAGCCTGACAGCTCGTGAAAGACAGCGGCTGTTGTGGGACGCTGTGCCGAACCGAATCGAACGGGTCGCAGCATCTGTCAAGGGGAATATAGCAACCCCAACCCTGCAGAACCCATTTGATTCCATTTACACGAATGTGTGGTGAGCCACGGGCAAGCCCTGACGCAATGCAACGAACTCATTCAGAGCATCATCGTCCAGTACAGTACAACCGGGCGACATGTCCCAACAGGAAGCCGCCCGCGATTCGCAACATGTGGCATTTTTTCTTTTTACGCTAGCAAGGCGCTTCTTGTAGAATGAAAATGCACGGCGCACCCCACACCCAGTACTTCCGGCTGTGCTTGCATGTGCCCGCCAATGGCTCTATTTTCTTACAAGCATAGGCGGCTGACGACTCGAGACGGCAAACAAGTTGGTTGTCTTCACGATTGTGTATCACGTAAACACTTACACGTCGTGTGCACCACAGCCATGTTCTTTTCCGTCGCATTCGTTGCCTCGAATAGCGCTCCAAGAGCCTGTCAGTCATGCACACGGAAGATCTGAGCTCGGCTATTCGATAGTGATTGCCCTTTTGAACCGTCTGACGTGAATTTGGCATCAGCAGGTGAGAGCAAGAGCAGAAAAATCTTGCTCATAGTTGCCTTCGTCACCACCCTGATTCTGGCCAACATATGAAGATCGGGCTTGCATGGAACCGCCCAGTCGGGACACAGATCCCTCGAACAAGCTTTGATTTACATGGCAGAGACAAACTTTAGCCCTGGGTGATTTTCATGCAGGCTTGGGTTGCACCGCTGCGGAAGGGCCGGCATGCACAACGCTGCAAAAAGGGTGGCGGGCAGCGTGTGACAGAAGATTGAATACAGTAGGTCCCGACCGACGTATAATATAGAGCAGAGGCTGTGCTGCCTTGATGCTGCTGGGGTCTTTGAACGGCCGGAAAGCGAGTCGTCGTGCTCCGTTTGGTCAATGAGAACCTTTCTGCGCGTTACGTGTTCCTCCCGCGAGCCTCGGTACCACGTTATCCGTCGTTTTGATCAGAGTAGATGTGAGATGTAACCCAGAGTAGCGACATACTCGTACTCATGACAGTGAAGGTGAACGCAGGGATAGAAACAGTGCCAGTCTTCTCAATAGAGAATGTGGCTGATCCCGATATCCATGAGCTGTTCGTAAGGGTCACCGCCTGGCCACAATCCTTCCACATGGAATGCCGCAGTCAGACGAACGAAGAGATGTCCCGGATGGAGGATTGAGCAAAGAATTCGAACTGAGACCTGAGTTATGATGCAATTATTGAATCGAATCCTGGACAATGTGCGAAGTAGTCATGCTCACTTCTTCTCGCGCCGCAGAATGGCTGAGCTCGACGGCAGCGAGTGCAGTATCAAGTATCGCACCATCGAGGATTTTTGCAGCTGTTGAAGCTATAGAAATGATACATTCTTATCTGTTGAAGATCAGCAGCCGCGAGGTAATGTGATCTTCGGAAACAAATGACAACAGGCAGGAAGGAAGAAAGAAAGAAAGAGATGTAGTGACAAAAAGCCACAACTCGACTGTCCAAAGCCCGGCAAGAAATACTTTCCCTCTGAATTAACACATCACCACCTTATTTATGAGTCTATGTGAATCTATACCAATCCAGGTTGAGCCGCATTTAGTTGTCTTGCCTCGTAAGCCCCGTACCGAGCATTCGGCCCAGGAATAAATTAAGAAAAACTCCGATATCCCACTATAATCCAGAAGAAGGAAGACGTCTATGATTGCCAAACACCGGGGAACAAATACTCAATCTTCTTCATGGCCTCAGGGTCGCGTCCTTCAGGCTTGGTCATGAACTTTAGACCACCCTGGGCGTAGCCCTCCCAGTGCTTGGCCGCAACCAAGTCGCTGTGCTCAAGCTGGCTGAGCTGGTCGAGAACGGCCGCCACCAGGCGCTTGGCATTGTTGGCGTTGGCCTTCATGTACTTCATGACCAGTTCAACGTTGACATCCTCGAACGAGTGCCAGCAGTCGTAGTCGGTGGCCATGGCAATGACTTGGTATGAGAGTTCGGCCTCACGAGCAAGCTTGGCTTCGGGCAGAGTAGACATGTTGATGACGGAGCCGCCCCACGATCGGTACATGTGAGATTCGGCGCGAGTCGAGAACTGGGGACCTTCTATATCATGGGACAGGTTTTACATCGTCAGCTAGTGGCAGGCATGTAAATTGTCGCTATTGCAGAAGTCACCTACCCATGACAACAACGGTTCCCTTGTCGTGTAAGACGACTCCGTCGCCCTCCATACTCTTGGCGCAGCGCTTCACAATGGCCGCTAAGCCGGCGTCAAAGGGATCAGCAAAGCCAACGTGGCCGACGACGCCGCCCTCGAAGAAGGTGAACGGGCGGATGCCCTTGGTTCGATCAATGACCTGGTCCGGGACGACAAAGTCCATGGGCTTGATTTCTTCCTGGAGCGAGCCCACGGCCGAGAAGGCAATGACGCATCGCACACCGATGTGACGAAGAGCGGCAATGTTAGCTCGGTTGGGGACTTCGTGCGGTGCAAATTGGTGGTGTAGGCCGTGACGGGCGAGGAAGGCGATGTTGACGCCATTGTGAGAGAGGATGCGGATGGGTGAGGCGGGAGGACCCCAGGGCGTGATGGGATTCAGCTCGGCGATGGGCTCGTAGCCTTCGAGTTGGCCGAGGCCGGTGCCGCCTATCACGGCGATGTGGACAGGTTCTGGGAAGAGTGTCAGCTTTGAAAGGCGATGTGGTGTTTTCATTCAATGGAAGTGAACTGTCACAAGACGGAGCATACCATTGAACGTGGTGGGGAGTTGGGACATGTTGCGACTGCTGGCCAATGTTGGAAAGGGGTGTGTTTGGATGATGAAGATTCTCCGGCTCAAGCTGGAACTACGGTCTGAAGCCGATTTGAGGATTATGAGGAGTTGAATGATTAGAAGAGTCGGCGGCCGGTAGAGGGGAAAAAAAAGAGATGGGTGTCAGGGTGCGAGGATGCGATGGCGCGACTTTGGGTAATATACCCCGCCATCCCTCTGCGCCTTTGGAGGGGTCAAGCTATTTTGGTTCAGGCGCACATGCTGCTGTTGATAGGCTCTCACGCTCGAGTTTCTCGGGAGCAGCGCGGTTCTGTATTTGGGTGGCTGTGGTGGACACAAGATAAAATAAGATATAGTCTGGTCGTTCCAATTACGGTGTCGGAGTTTGACAATGCTATTATACGCAACGGGGACACACATCAGAGATTCAGCAGCTTAAAGAAGACCATGGATGTCGCACTGACTGATGAGAGCTTGGGACGTGGACGGGTTCCGAGTGGCGGATTTATGGGCTCGAGCAGGTCAAAATGCTATCGAACTGTGCTGTTACACGAGTTTAACACATTCTGACATCACTAGATATGATCTCCTGTGTATTTTGCTTCCCATGCAGCAGTCGGAAGCTTGATTACCAACCAGCCGTTCATAAGCCACTCCCGTTTGGATGCCCGCCACAGAAGCTTGCACCAGAATTTTTTTTCCCTTATCCGCCGATGCTGGCCCACCAAAAATTGGTGACCATCCGACCTCACCGACCGCAGACTGCAAAATTGTTTCAACGTCATCGCGCGTCTCAACTCTTCTCTGCCCCTATTTTGCCTCTTCTATCAGGATAATAATAGCCGGTGAGACGGCGATACCGTCACAAGATGACAAAGCTGGTCGATGGCACGCCGCCAGCTTCCAGCAATGGAGACAACAATACAGGCGAATCTATCGAGGAGCGATGCTTCTCCGCAGCTCTCATCTGCCTCGAGGGCCATTTCACCCGCTCTCCTCCCATGGGTCCCCAAACCGCAGCTCGTGTGAGCTCTATGATTTCGAAAACATTGGAAAAAACACATACTCTAAGGACATCTCTGTATGTACTCTTCTTCCGCATTGTAGCTCGCATCTTGACATACACAAGGCACGTGCTGACCTTCGAGCTTTCTATGTTAAAGAGAGGCGTTGTCTCGCAATGTGGCTATCTGGATATGGCTCACCAGGATTTTTGCCGCTGCTATTCCAAGCCTCACAACCCGAGCAGTTGGACCGCTATCAAGCTTGAATGACCCCGAGAAAGGCGTCACTCCGCAAGAGAGCACAGCTTTGATCGTCATGAACCACGCCAGCATGAAAGAGGACCTCGGGACCTTAATCAAGCTGATGCACATAGCTAGGAACTTGCTGGTCAATGCTGAACCAGAGGTCCCGCAAGACATTTGTGCGGCTGTACACTTTGACCAGATGGTGTATCAGACAATCATTCTTTGCGTAAATGTCACGAGCAAGGGGTATGATGGGGAAATTTTGGATGAGACGCAGAGACTGAAGCTGGCCGACATCACCGAACTATGTGAGTGCAGGCTCTCTCCATCTTCGCCAGATGCGACCTCCGCTAACGTACGATGACCAGACAAGAAGTTGCTGGTTACGTCCCTGCAGCAAGCACATAACTGGACCGCCAAGCATGACCGCAACAAGATGTCGTTCTGGTTTGACGTCCTGTTCGACGAGGACGAAAGTGCCTTTAATGGCCCGGACGATGACGTTGGCGACGGATCTGGTTTTAGGGCAGATGTTGCCAAGCAGCAAGTCCAGCATTGGCTAGAGCGGAACTCGAGGATGTGCGACACCGCGAGAAAGTTACTCAAAGACTACGCTGAGAACCATTCTGACAAGCTACCCGGTAATCTGGCCCCTATCCGGCCACTTGCCTGGAACTGGCTGCCCGAGGGAACCGTCAACATGCCCGGTGACATCGGAGACAGTAACGAGAAAATAAACCCCGTGTGGCGGCCCGACGAGCCAGATAAGTTCGAGCAGGATAAGGCTTATGGTAGGGTATCTCGCGAAATTGATACCTGGTGGCTACGGGCGAGAGATCCCAATTACGAGGAATGGACCGTGCATACACCGTCAGTTGAATTCGCACAATCTCGAGCTGAGCATTGCAAGACCAATCTGGTCCATCGATACTCTCACTCTTATCATGGCGATCACTCGCCGCCACTTGAGGCGGCCGACGACGAGCTATCCGAGCACGACCATTGCCATCACTGCCCTGAATGTTTCGAGTGCCATCACCACCACGATGGAGACGAGGACGAAGAGCATGACCATTGTCACGAACATGATCATGGCCACGAGCACGATCACGAGCATGAGCATACTTGCGGACATCATCATGACCACGACCATGACCTCGAACACGACGTCGGTTGTGAGCATCATCATCACCACCATCACGTACATGATTATGGCCATGACTACGATGATATGGATGATGAAGATGATGACGAGTCATACGGCGAAGGGCCTCTGACCGGGCTTCTCACCGAGGTCCCTAATATTCTTGATCCCAAACAAATCGAAGCCCTACATATGATCGTCAAGTCGTGCATTTTGGACAATGCTGGCTCTGGACTGACTCGCGCAGGAGAGAATCTGCAGAAAACGAGATGCAGAATGTTCCTAGCCCTGTACTTTGGAAAGAGCCTGCTGCGAGAACTTCTCGTTTTTATCGCCGTATGGGACAAGGATGAACATTCCCTCATATTCCAGGTCACCACGCAGATCGTCGAGGCTCTTCACCATAGCGCCCTGATTCCATATGCATGGAACTCACTTCGCATCCCTAAAGACATCATCTCTCCGGCGCAGACTGTTCTCCTGCGGCTTGTCAGCCATATGTTCCGAGCCAGACTGAATAACACCAACAATACTGCCAGTAATGCAAGCGCTGCCGCCCAGACCAATAATAGCAACAATCCTGCAAACACGACCACCAACCCCACGCCGGGCACCAGTGGCAATACTCCAGCTGTGACTGTGCCCCAGGACAAGGATCAGTCCCGGGACGTCAAGCTTGTCCACTTCTTCTTCAGCTTCTTCCGCACGCGCGTTGTGCCTGAGTGCACCGCCCTGATGCATCTACAGGCCCAAATCCGCGAGGACAAGTGCGACTCGGCCGAGTTCCCCGTCGACAGCTGGGACATGGAGCGCGCCAAGGATGGTCTCGCGCAATACCTAGACTTTCTCACCACAGTGGCCGAGATGCCTGATAAGCGCCAGAAGCTCATCGAGTGGGAGACAGTATACGACCTCATCACCATCCTGAGCGGCCTGGAGGCAGGTGTTGCCAAGAAACCGCTCGTCGAAGTGCCCAAGCGTTCGCCCCAGACTGAACCAAATTCCTCCAGTAGCCAACATAGCAACAATACCTCCAACAACCCCATGGTCGAGCGGCCGTACGCCACTGAGCCCTCATCTCCGTCTCCATCTCTCCCACCGCCTATCCAAGAATCCGTGCACAAGTTCCCCTGGCCCGGCATCAAGGGCCAGATCTTTACTATCCTCGCCACGCTCCTGCAGCCCGCCGCCGGACGGAGCAGCCCCGGAAACCCGCTCGTGCAATCCCAGATGGTCAAGTACAACGGCATCGTGCCCCTCCTCAATAGCTGTGCTTACGACGACCACAACCCCTTTGCAAAGGAACGCGTCACCATTTGTCTCAAGTGGCTCCTGGACGGATGTGAGGCTGCCAACAATTTCTTCAGAGAGCTCGTTAGCATGTCGCCGCAACCGGGTTTAAAACCTCCACCTGGAGGATCAGTAGTGTCGACGTTGAGGGTAGATGGTATCGAGGGCGAAGTGAAGGTTAAAGTGAGGAGCGGGACGGGCCCAGGCAGGGTATTAGGCGAGGTTGATGATGGGGACTTCTTGCAAAAGGCGGCGGACATGAGACTTGGTGATGCACCTATGCCAACGGGGTTTAGTCTTGAGGATGATTTCATGGCATAGAGCATTCTCAGTGCCAGCTTATATTCGGGATTACTCATATGCATATTCTTGTAAGGCGTTGAGAAACATGGTAGCATTGTAGGCGCACAAGACATGAATCGTAGAGTAGCAATGATATTCGGCATTTCGTAAACATTCATCATTTATTGAATCGTAAATTGAGTGAGTGGTATTATTCCTATACAAGAGTTTGAGCCCCGTGCTAGATAAAATCATTGATGTCATCAACAAGTATGCGCCGATTGTAGATGTGGAAACATGGTCAATACTAGATACAGAATTTGTGCAGGAGTACAGAAAGTTTCATGGTGAATCCAAATGATGCTCATTCTTTCAGGCTGCGTCTCCCCCATCCCTGCTTGGGTATTTTTTTTCGCCGTCGTGCATTTATGGCGACGGTTTCCATTAACGTTTTTCAACTTTTTTTTCTTGTTCTATCTTCTTCTTCGGATTGTGAGATGTTTCTCGTCTATGCGCCATTCAGCTTGAGCTTCCCCTCCGTTTTCTCAACGTATTCGACCAGATCAGCGATCGTGCAGACCTTGAGACCCCACTTCCTTGCAAAGGCAATGCTCTCTTCGCCTCTCATCATGCCGGCGCGGGTGATGATGGGCTGTCCGGGAGTTGGTTCGCCGTCCTCGACAAGCTCGGCGATGGCAGCGGCTGGGTTCTTGCCGGCCAGGCGACAGAACTCAACAGCGGCCTCGGTGTGACCTGTCCTTTGACGGACACCACCGGGGGCAGCGCGCAGTGGGAGAATGTGACCAGGACGGATGAAGCTGGTGGCGGTGGTTTTGGGGTTGGCGAGGAAGCGGCAGCAGAGAGCTCGGTCGTGAGCGCTGATGCCCGTGGAGACAGACTCGTCGGCGGCATCGACGGAGATGGTATAGGCAGTGCCGCGGGAGTCCTGGCTGGCAGAGACCATGACGGGCAGCTCGAGCGCATCGGCGCGTGAGGGCATGATGGGCGCGCAAATGAGACCAGAGGAGTAGCGGACCATCCAGGCCATCTGTTCCGTGGTTACATCTTCGGTGGCTATGATCAAGTCGGCTTCGTTCTCTCGGCCGGGATCGTCAAGAACCAGGATGAATTCACCTCGGTCTGACAGCTTTATTAGCATCGGCTGGTGCGGACAGGGTCGGAGGCGCAACGGGCTACTTACGGAATGCCTCAATTGTGTCGGGGATGTTGTCAAATTGACTCGCGGGTATCGTAGAAGCAGGCATGGTGTATGTGAGTGCAGGCTGTGATGTAGAGAAAATCGGTATGTGACGAGGTAATCGCTTCGGTTTGCAACCTGGAGCGATGGTGGGTTGACTGATGTTGGAGGGGAGCCCTTCCGACTTGGGTAAGTGGGTGTGGAACTTGGCTCTTTTTTTTAGAGGGGCCGGGACGAGATGCAGGATCGATGTCAATTGACCAGTGGTAGGCGAGAATCGGGCGAAACCGAACTTTGGCGGGAATGAGGGAGAGTGTGCAAGAAAACTGTGAAGAGTAGAACTGAGGATTTCGAGAACATGATGAGTCGAAGAAAAAGGTCGGCCGCTGGGTATTTGGACCCTCGAGGTTGCGGGCCAACTCGGCCTCCGATGGGCAATGGGTCAGAATAGGCCGTGACCGCGACCGGCAATGACCAGACATCTGGGCGGCGCAGAATTCCACGACGTTCGGGCCTTGGGCTGGTGGCAGTCAGTGGCTTGGCTGTTGCGACCGGGGTCGACACCCGCACTGCACTGCATCGCTTTGCAACCGTTCAAGCGGGAAAGGGCATTCTCGACAAGTCAAACGCATGTGAACACTCCAATCCCAGCTGGGCTCACTCACTCTGGCCCCGCGGTCCAGCAGCCGACTCACAAGATCCTACAGACTACGACTACACTGGGTGTGCTCCGGCTCCGGCTGCCAATGGCTGTTGCATATTTGTCATATTTTCCAAAGCGTGAAATAATCACCCTGCTCGTCGATAAAAGCAACAGACCGGCCTGGTTTCTGTATCGTCCTGAACTTGCGGTCTCAACAAGCTGACATGCCGCTGACAAAACGTATCGCAATACCCGCGCGGCCACAGCCATCAAAATGCCTTCCGCCCACACATAGTCAAAGTCGGTGGCTTGGATGGGGCCCTGATCGGTAAGCAGCGGCGGGCCATGGGATGACGGGGACCTTGCGACGTGGTGGACGCTACATAATAGTCCTGTCACCTCGGTGTGGCCGCCGAACACTCATCGTGCCGCGGCTCGCCCATGAAGCACTGCACCGACTTGACAAAGAGTTTGACACCACACGCCAGACTCATCTGGGGTCCAGCTGCCGAGGGAATTCGCCAATGGTGCAGCACACGATGGTCGATATCCCGTTGTCGCTGAATGGTCTCGTTCGACACACCGCCGAATCTTTCAGGAAGAAGCAGGGCTAGATCAAGGTCTCACGAGCCGGGCTTAGCCTCTGTCACCCGAAAAGCTTGAAAAAGTCAAGTCCTGTCGTCTTTGATCATGAGGTGTTGTTTGCTTTAAATATCCACGCTTTGGATGCTGCTGTACAACGCGAGCTCAAAATGCCCGCACCTTCCAGACGTCACTCACCTTGTTGTATTACAGCGAGGTGAAGGAAAGGTGGGTCCGTGGCACCTTCTGTCGATGCTCGTTCTAGCGTCACAAAAATGTAGTCCACGAACTTGTGCCCGACAGCTTTCACCAGCCGTGCTCCTCGACAGCATCGTCCTCCAGTTCCAATGACGACGCCGCTGAGAACTGTCGGGCACGTCCTCGGGCGTGCCAAAGCATTACCGTCAGGCGCACCTGCGCATCGCACCGGCCGCCCTCGCGTCCACCCGAACAAAATCCTCCCGACAACCACCAAGCAGTCGCACTCAACTTTCTCATCCGTCAACCCCCAAGAGGTCTCCCATTTCAATGCCCTCGCCTCTGAGTGGTGGGATCCCCATGGATCATCACGCCTCCTTCATCTGATGAATCCGGTGCGGCAGGACTTCATCAGAGGTTGCCTGCAATCACGACCCGAGACGACCGCTTCTAGACTGCAAGAATCGTCACTCAACTACCTCGATATTGGCTGCGGAGGTGGCGTCTTTGCCGAAAGTGCCGCGCGATTGCCCACAACGAAACGAGTTACAGCGATTGATCCGACGCCCTCTGTTCTCGCCGTTGCTAAGGCCCATGCTAAAAAGGATCCGTCGCTAAGCGGCAAGCTCGTCTACAAACAGAGCTCTATCGAGGAGCTAGAGGTGCCCAAATATGGCAAGGACCTATATGATGTTGTGAGTTTGTTCGAGGTCATTGAGCACATCGATGAGCCTGGCGCGTTTCTGAAACGAGTTCGCCCATTTGTCAAGTCCGGTGGATGGCTGGTCATGAGCACGATTGCGAGAACGTGGATGAGCTGGTTTACGACAAACTTGGTGGCAGAGGACCTTTTGCGAATTGTTCCACCAGGAACTCATAACTGGAACAAGTACATCAACGAGGACGAGCTCAGGCAATTCTTCCTGGACAAGGGTTGGGATAGTCCGAGGGTCATGGGAGTCATATACGTCCCTGGACTGGGATGGAAGGAGGTGCGAGGGGGCGAAAAGGTTGGCAATTACTTCTTCGCTGTGAGAAGGAGCACCGATGGAGAAGTGTCAGCATGAGACGTACCAATGGGGTCGAGAAGAGGCCGAGGGGGATGAGATACCCGACACATTGCGAAGAGAGCTGTGAACAACCTCGACTCTCGTCGAGGTCGTCCTGTACTATTAGACATGCACACCATTAATGTACCATACGGGGAGAAACACGGATACGTAGCGAAAGGAACTATGCAACTAGGCGTCTCCTGTCTCCTGCCTCCTGATTCCTAGGTGTAGAGTGCCGCGAATGGCCGATAATCGTTATGCCGACATCGGGTTCACAGCTGCTTAGCGTGTCAGACGGCGGTCATTCCCTACAAAATGAGAGAATGATGAAAGTCATCAATAACTCGCTCTCACGGCTTGGTGTTGTTATCGCATTCTTCTGAGAGCTCCAAGACCACCAAGGATTCCTGGGCTGAACCTGGGCCATCTAAGCACTGCACAGAAGCAGGTTATTCGAACGCCTAGTCATAAACAACAACAGCTACTGCGAAGTTAGCACGTAGCCCTGCGGGCGCGTAGATAGAATTAGACTTTCAGATAGTCAAAGCCAATTGTCCTATAGTCTTGCTTATGCTAACGGCAATGCAGAATCACAACTGGCTTTTCAGCTCCACGCGATTGTGGATGGATGGACATTGAGGAGCTTGCTCTCTCACGGGAGGATGTCTGGTACCTACGAGACAGCGCTATTTGATGCCTCCAAAGCCCTTCATGTTCCAGAGAACTACTTGCGCCAACCCCACCATTCAACGGGCGACCTCGAAGCTAAGCTTTTAGATGGTTGCATTGTCCCAAGACACGGTCCCACCAACGGTTCGCTTAGCAACACATGCATCTTTCTATTTCCTGCAGGCCAAAGACGTTCTGGCCATTTGGATTTTGAGCATTCTGTGGTTTCGCATCGACGTATATAAAAACGACGAAGAATTGCAAAACCAGGACACAAGGAACGTGGTCAGCGCCAAGCCCATCGTGAGCAGCCTTCTGTCTCAGCTGAAGGATCAGCACATCAGTTCAACGTCTGACAAAGACGGCAACCATCAGCTGTGAGGGCTTTTGTTTTAAGCTTTACTTCCCCGCACCGAAAAGCAGACTAGAGCGAGCTGTGCGCTTGAACTCTGTCTTGAAAGTACGGACTGTGATTCGCAAGTGATTATTCAAACAATGCAATGTTTGAGTCTAGAGCAAACGATGACTGGAGTCAGCATTTCGTTTTCAATCGTCAATCGTGGTTTGGTTTGCAGTAGGCAGATGCACGGAGCCCACAGCAGCCCACAGGAGGAGCCCCAAGGAACACCCCGGCTCGCATTGGTTCGCTGTGCTCCAGCCGCATCCCAAACTGCGCCTTCTTGTTGGACGGGAAGAGCTGCGCCGGCTGCACAACACGAGGATCGTCCAGGTCCAGGTTGCATAGAAAAACATGTCGCTTCCCCCGACGCTTGCCTCATCGCCTGTGCTGGTCTGACGGTGCGTTGACAACTTCTTTTTGGGCCGTCTTGCATTTTCTGGTCTTTGGATTTGATTCTTGTTTCCTTTCTGCGTCCACCTCACTTCGACATTGACGGATACCTTGCCTGGTTTCACGTTTGGGTCCGAGCCGCGTGTCAGTCCTGTGAAGCGACAAACCCGCATGTGACATGATTTGAACACCTGCTCGATCCAAGGCTTTCCGCCAGCCTCTCTCGCTGCGATGCTTGTGCGGCATATCGTCTCGCTGACGGCACTGAGCTCATTTTGTTTGGCTCAGTTTCCCGTGTCAGACCCCAAGGCTCTAAATCTGACCGTGGTACGCTCCTCGGCTGATTCCAATATCACCATTTCGTACAAGGAGCCCCATGGCGTCTGCAAGACAGCTTTCGGCCAGCAGAAACAGTACACGGGATGGGTGAACATCCCTGGGGCCTACTCGACTAATTTGTTCTTTTGGTTTGTTGAAGCTCGTCAACGGACCGATGCCTTGACGCTATGGCTCAATGGCGGCCCTGGCTCGAGTTCCATGTTTGGTTTTTTTGCTGGCAACGGTCCCTGTGAAGTCATTGAGAAGGGCTTTAACAAGTATGACACTGCTGCAAGGGAATGGGGATGGGATAGAGCATCTAATATGCTCTTCATCGACCAGGTTTGTTTGGAAAGCTCCCGCTAAATGCCATCCTTGTTAATCACAGCTAACCGCTCATCATTAGCCCAATCAAGTAGGTTTCTCATATGACAAATCCACTAATGGAACAATACTGCTCACCAGCAACAATGTTCGACAACCGCCGGTCCAAGGAAGCGGTTCCCTGCCGTCCTGGGCATATGTCAACGGCACATTCAGCACCATGAACGCAAGTTCTACAGTCAACACCACGGAAACAGCAGCCATCGCGGTCTGGCACCTCATACAAGGGTTTCTCACGACTTTTCCCCAGTATCAGATTGCTTCCAATGCCTCGGTGTCGGTCAATTTGTTTTCCGATAGCTACGGCGGGCGATACGGGCCTTTGTTTGCCGAGAAATGGGAGCAGCAGAATCAGAAACGTCTGACGGGAGAGTTGCGTACGAATTCAACTGTGGAAGTCCGACTAGGCTCACTTGGCATCGTGAACGGTTGCGTTGATCAGGAAATCCAGACTCCGTATTACCCGATCTTCGCCAACAACAACACATACGGGTACAAAGCACTGGCCGACGAAGCGGCCAAGTTCTACGTCGCCAGGTTCAATTCCGCTGACGGTTGCAAGGCCAAAGCTCAGCAGTGTGTGGCCGCAGCGTTGGCAAAGGATCCCGCGGGCTCGGGAAGCAACGCCGAAGTGAACACCATTTGTGCAACCGCCAATAACGCCTGCTTCCTCGTCCAAGAGCCTTATTACAATAGCGGTCGTAGTGCTTATGATCTTGCTGCGGCGTATCACGACCCGAATCCCGCTCTACGCTTCTTATCCTACCTCAACCAGGGTCACATTTTGAAAGCCATTGGATCTCCGGTCAATTATACGATGGCCAGCAATGCCGTTTTCAAGGTCTTCGGGGACGCGGGGGACCAATCACGCGGAGGCAATATTAAACGGCTGGCAGACCTGCTGAACCGGGGTGTGCGTGTTGGTCTCATTTACGGCGACAGAGACTACATCTGCAATTGGTATGGTGGAGAGGCCGTATCCCTGGCCATTGCCAACCTGTCCAGTCCTGAATACGCAGTCAAATTTCCCGCTGCAGGATATGCACCTATCATCGTCAACGATTCATACGTAGGCGGCGTATCACGGCAATACGGCAATTTGTCCTTCAGCCGCGTCTACCAAGCTGGTCACTCGGTGGCATGGTACCAGCCCGAAACAACGTTTCAAGTATTCGCCCGTATCATGATGGGCACTTCGCTGTCTACCGGCGAGGCCATCAATCTTTCTCTGTACAACACCACAGGCTCATCCGCCGCTTCACATACCGACAAACTCCCCGCCATGCCCTCTGCAACGTGCTATGTCCACAACTATCCTGGCACATGTGACTACGAAGCGCAAGACCTCGTCTCGGCTGGAAAAGGTGTCGTCATCAACGGCATCCTGTACAGTCAGTCGGCCGACTGGCCACTGGCAACAACGCAGCCGCCTTCTTCAACGAGCGGTAAAGCAACTTCCACTTCTGAAACCCTCACAGGCGTATTCACCGCCACAAAAACGCCCGACAGCAAGGCGACTACATATCTGCATGACCGCACGAGCTGGATGCTCATGCTCTGTATATTCGGCGTACACATTTCCGGTATAATTTTGTGAAAGGGGGTTTGCATTGGGTATGGAAAACAAAGTGTTGGGGTCATAAAGGGTACCGAATGCTTGGCATTGGTATAGATTTGTTTTGGTCATTAGCATTGACATCGATGCATTGGATGAAGAAGGTTTAGGTTGTCAGCTTTAGATGAGACGAGTTGACGTTGGCGGTATCATATTAAACTATTGTCTGTGCTTAAATGTGACTGTCATGGTAATACAGGTGCTACACAGGGTTGTCTTAGATTTGAATCGTGCTGTGGGAGATGCTGATTATGCTCTGTATTACTTGATGCTTATTTATGCCTCGGATGAGCGTGCCTGGTGCAGATATGGTCATAAGCATATCTGACGTATAATTCGTACTCACTACGGTTCCTTGAGTGTGGAGATGAAAACGTTTCGGTTTGACGCAGATGTGCCTTCGTACACACGTCCTTCATAGGAAGCCGTAGGGCATGCTGCCGTCGGTTATTGAAGGAATCCGTAACGACTACAGCAGTCAATGTCGTTCACTGACATGTCCACTGACATATCACTGGCAAATCTATTTAGAACGTTTCCTCTTTTCATGTAGCAAGTTGTTCAAGGAACATGGCCACCACGTTGAAATCATGCTATACTACATGAGCATCAGTTCCGGCAGTGTTGTCCTGAATCGACTTGGCAGAGAGTGGTATTAGTTCGTGACAAAGCACGACACAAACACATCGCCAGATCCAACCAAAGAAAGATCCCACGTGTGATATTGCCAAAGGCGTAAGATAATGAAGTTCGTCGCTAAAAGGGTATCATGTCATTTCGCATTCCCACTACCTCTCCTGCTTCACCGGTCTTCCCGCGCCGCGCCGCTCGTGTCCCATCACGACCGACTCATCGCCCACATCATCTTCGTCATCCTCCATGTTGTCAATGTCACGCTGAGCCTGCTTGGTACGTTGGATTCGTCGCATCATAGCTTCGTCGAGGAAGAAGTCTTGGTTGAATCGAGCTCTGGAGAATGTCTATGCATCAAGTGTTAGCGAAGATGAACGGAATGTGCGGTTAGAGTGGCATTTCGACTCGGAATATGGTCCAGTGGTCATTCTGTGTAGAGAAGGAAGGAAATTATTGTCCTCACCTGGTTGCAGCCAGACTGTGGACATTGCACCGTCCCCCGGGCAGGCAAGTACTCCAAGAGAGCCGACTTTTCAAAAGTATGCTTGCATTTGACGTTGCTATATGGCTCTTCCATTTGTTTCAGTGAGAGGGGACAGTTGAGACTGAGGACCTCTCGTGCAACGGCTATGTCGTCATCCTCGTCGTCGGCAGCACCTATTGTGCTGCGACGATTGCCGTTCGCGCCGGGACGAGACATGACGGGGCGGCCGTCAGAGCGGAACCATCGTGATG
This sequence comes from Periglandula ipomoeae IasaF13, assembly GCA_000222875.2. NCBI lineage: Eukaryota > Fungi > Ascomycota > Sordariomycetes > Hypocreales > Clavicipitaceae > Periglandula > Periglandula ipomoeae. Next base: position 31,922 of record AFRD01000306.1, read on the forward strand.
CATCGGGCAGAGGTGGTCCGTCTTCGCCGGCAGCGGCGTCATGCCATATCTTTTTGAACGCGGCGTAATCATTATTGAGTGCATATCGTTCATGGGGGGTGAGTGATTCATATTCAGCGTGCTTCTGCGCCATTGCGGCCAGGTATGTGTCTTTGGTGCTGACCACCGGCACAGGTGCTTCCTTTTGGTCTTCTTGGCTTCCTGCCGGTATCGGTTGCTCTTCTTCTGCCTGGCCTTGTTGGTCTCTCGCTCGTCTTCGCGACTCCCTTGCGCTGGGCACATTCCCTGTGTCTGCCGTCGCGGCATTGGTGTACAGGTCTCCTAAGACGACATTCTGGTCTTGAAGCTCGGCTCGGTGGTCAATCACGTCGCGGAGTGCTTCCTCGGACTCTTGCATCAGTTCTTCTACATCCTTCTCTAGTTCGACAAGATGCGTTTCAAGCCGTTCCTCTTCGGTTGTCTTGTCTGTTCCTTTTTCTCGCCTGCGCTCGCGAAGATTGCGCAATCGGTCTTGCTGAGCTCCGAGGCGTTCGTGAAGGTCACCTACGCAGAGCCCCAGGTGTCGGGTGGAGTCTTTGAGTTGTGTCTCGTATGATAGCGTGCCGCGGTTATTAGAAAGCTCGCCGAGTGCTCGGCGACCAACCTCGTTCAAGGGACATGACGGCGGCTGGTACTCCAGCAGAGCTGACGAGGATGATGAGGACTGCCCCCTTGTGGGAGAGGAGTCTGCATCTGACGGGCGGGCGCGGCTGAGAAGACGGCGTGACATGAGGAGGCGTTGGTCTCGTTGAATCGTGAGGTCGTGAAGTCGCGTCGGCGATTTTTGCGTGTGATCCGTGGTGCGTAGTGCCGGTGATGCTGATGATGGTGGGGGCCAGGACCAGGGAGACGCGACGAGACGCGGAAGTGTTTGCTGCACGTAGTCCAAGCTGAGCATCGAAGTTTGCCAATTGTCAATTGTCAGATATCGAGGTTTCTCCAAGGTAATTGGTTGAAATACCCACCATGTGGGCGGCAGCCACGGCTATCTGCACGTGGCGCCGCGTCCGTTTCTGGCCATGAATTTGCTTCGATCGACCTTTTGTGCGACGAGACCAGCCAGCCCACGGACTTCATGTGGTCCAAGACGAAAGACATGTTGCGATCTCAGAAGACTGGTGCGAGGTCCGGCATCAAACTCGTTTGTTGGTCCTATGTAGAGCACAACAGAATATGCCAAAAGAGGGATTTCTGGGAATATTTCTGGCCAGCCTGACATGGCCGTCATCTCGCAGACGTTCAATGGCACCTCAGAGGCTCGTGTCGAGCCAATGCTCTGCCATTTCATCCTAAAGGCGCTTCGGTGACAAACATATCTGCCGCGACAGACATCTTGCAATAATGACGGCATATCATGCAGCATGCCCCATGGACCGATGTTCTAGATCGCGGCGGGCTGGGCCATCAAACATACGATACAGCCCGAAAGGCAAGGCCGCGACAGGGAGCGACGAAATCATCGATCCCTCGACATGGGAATTTCGGCGTCGAGTGCCACGCCGTCACGCCTGTGTGGCCGGACAGCGAGCAGATAATAGCCCAGGACAAGGACCAGGACCAGGACCAGATCACGATGCAGTGCGCCGAAGGGAACTAGCGCTTGCGGACTGGGCACTCCGGCTTCGACTTCGACAAGACGTCGATGCTTCAAGACATGGTACGGGCACTGCAGACGTGTGTCTGGTGGCACACGATTACCCACGGCTTGGGTGGATGCTCGTCGACGGCTCAGCAATACGTCAGATCGCCGTGGGAACTGCTGCCACCTTGATCGATCGCGCATCGAAGACCAGGTGAGGCGCCATCGGCCCAATCCGGTTCGCCCATGTCGGCGATCCACCCCGGCTCCTGATACAAGATCCAACATGTGCTCTGCGCGGCGCCGCCATGCTCTGTTAGCGCGCTAACTGCCTCTTCCAAGCTGCCCGCTTCCTTTTATGGGTTTCGACGTCCCTGGGGCCCTTGACGGAGGTCCCTGCAGCCCTTTCGCCTGGCAAACACCTTTGGTGACCTCGATCTCCAGGATTGCCCGTTGGAGACGGCGATCTCGAGATCCAGAGCCACCATCGCAGGTTTTCGCTAGGCTGCCCAATCTCTGCCCATTCTACCATGGCTCGTTTGGCCCTGGCTCTGATGCCTCCTCCGCATCTTTTCTCAATACTTTGTCCTTCCTCCGGCTATGCTGACTTTGCCGATACGTGAGTGAGCCGCAGTCTGTACTACTGTCGGCCTGCCTCACAGCCGGGGCGCTTTTCCACAATTCCCATTCTTGTTTCGTCCTGTATGACGGTCCGGCTCACTTCATGAACCCACTCAGTTGATTTTGCTTCGTTTACAGATCAAGCCCCCAGTGCCTGTTTGGTGGATCCAAACTTTCCAGAGGGTCTTGAGCGATGGCCGCATCTATCTCCTGCTCCCATACCTCAGACGCAATCCATCGGTGGTCGTACTAGAGATATAGGCGGGCTGTATATCTCCAACCTGGTGCGCATTTATAACATCTTCCTGAGTCTTCAACACTGCCAGACGAATACGTCGCTTCCCTATTCTTCGACAGCCCTCTAGGCTTCCCTCCGGCTTCGTTGCATCTTGATTTCTACCACTGTTTCCCGACGGGCATACACAAAATGGGGTCAAATGTCAAGATTGCCATGAATCCGTGGGAGCTACAAGCTCTAAATGTAACGAATCCCCCTTGCTTATGGCACTTCCGGTCTCTCCAATGTCCGGTTTGACCCTTTGTCACCATTCCTGGTAGAAAACTAACTGTCCCTGCGCTGCATAGTATCAATTTCCCGACGATCAACTGTCAGCCGTTGACCTCCAACCGCCCAATGTTCCCAAGAAGAGCAGATGGCGAGCCATGTCGGATCCTGTTTTTTACCCCGGGCTCTATTCAGCCAGCGGCTACGACTTGATGACGATTCTGGTAAGTACAACTCCTCTTGTCTTGGTTCTTATTACCACGTTTGAAATTCTTCTAACGCAATCACTCAGTTTCGTCTGATGGGTCGCCCAAATCCCCAAGTCGAGCTTGGCCCTGTTGATTGCTCCGTTGCCCTTATACTATGTGACCTCGAATTGCCCGATGAGCCCATTGTTTATGCAACCGATGCCTTCTGTGATCTGACCGGCTACTCGAAATCAGAAGTTCTGGGTCGAAACTGCCGCTTTCTTCAATTCGCTAGCCCAAACTCAAAGGGAAAATCGAGCACACAATCTAAATCACATGGCAAGTCGACAGCTTCGCGAATGCGCGCTGCTATCAATGAGCGAAAAGAGATCCAGCTCAAGGTTGTCAACTACCGAAAAAATGGCCAGAAATTCAATAACCTCATCAGCATTATACCCGTTACCTTGGACGACTCCGGCTATCAGTACGCTGTTGGCTTCGCCGTCGAAGTTCCATAAAGGGAACTCGGCAGCTCCATCACTCAATGTCTATACGTCACATGTCTCATATGACTTCCATCTCATGTCTCTTTACGAGTTTCATTGTTACATTCACGAAAACCTTTGTGCACAGGTTTTAGCCCATACCCTGCATTGGCGGCGTTTGCTATTTTATATACTCTGGTCGCGGGAGTTACGTTTTTCGTTCTTATCAGTGTGTCCTTGATGGAAGATATATATACACAGAGGCAGCAAATTTCTTTAGTCTTGTGTCACAAGCATCAGCTCATCGGAGATTACATGTGGCATGCATCACGAACAGGTTATAAAAAAGGTTGGCTCCATTCTAGGAGATTTTGTCGTTGTTTTGCATCTTTACGATTATCACAGCTCGGAATTAATTCAGGACCTTGGGACGCGAAAATAAACCTCTAGAGAAGTCGTGCTAGCGACTTATACATATTGTATTCATATTACAATGCTTCGCAAATAAATAACCTCGCTCGAAATCAAATAATCCAACTATCTGTCCATGTTTTCTTGACGGCATGTTCTTCAATCACTCGTATTCAGCCATCCGGGGAGGGGGGGATATAAAAACTCGCTGAAGAGAAGAGCCAAGAAAAATCATTTGCGAAGACGAGTCGACCGCCTCCTACCTGAAGACAAGTCTAGCTCTGGCTTTATCTCCGGCTCGATGTCACCTTCTTCTTTCTTCACCCTATTGGTGCGATTCTTCTTAGCGGGCCGCTCCTCAGGATCTGGCCCGTTTGATTCCGCCTTTACTTTGCGCGACTTCTTCGCTGGTGGCTTCTCCTCTGCTTCCTCCTCCACCTTGACAGGCTCGGCTTTCGCGCCAGGTACAATTTGCCCAGTCTTCTTCTGCACACCCGGGGCAAAACAACTCGTCCGACCGCCCACGGTGATAAAAGACAACTTTTCCCCATTGGGAAGTTTGCTGGAGGCACCTTTACCGCCCTTTCCCCAGCGGTAGTTGAAGAGCCAGTGCTCCGGAAACTCGTCCGAGTCGCCCAGCTTATCCACAGCCGTCTGACAAACGTAGCGAATCATCTCATATAGCGTCTTGATCTCCGCGTCGCTGAAGCTGTCACTGTACTGCTCGGGGTGAAGTTTCGCTTGATACAGCGTCTCGTCGGCGACCCAGTTACCGATCCCGCTAATCATTGCTTGGTCTAGAAGTAATGCCTTGACAGGCACGTGGCGAGATCTCATCTTGCCATGCAAATACACCTCAGTAAACCTATCTGTGTCTATGATTGGATCTGGCCCATTCTCTTTCAAAGGAGAGTACTGGCGGATATCAGCTCCAGGGCAATCGACGAGCCTAACCCGACCAAATCGTCGAGCATCAGTAAAGGCAACTTCGACAGCAGGTTTTCCATCTGTCGTGAGCTGGAATTTCCAGAACTTGGGTGGCCATTGGGCGAGGTCGCTTTCCTTCAGCTTTTTGTAGTAGTTTGTGTATGCTGTCTTTTCGCCTTTGATGTGTACCCATCCTGCTGTACTCATTATTGGCCGTTTTTAAGTGGACAAAGACGCGATGGTGACACACCTGTCATTCCGAAATGCATTACCAAATGCGGAGGCTTGTCCAAGGTAATCCTGCATACTATGAGCACTGATTGAGGATTGATTTGCGATTTTATTGCCTACCAGAAATATTTTCCCTGGCTGCCTGCTGACACAACCTGAGGGCCGTCAGTTCTGTCGTACAAGCATTGAGCGATGAGCAAGTGTGACATCAAAGAAAGATCAAGTGTGCCTGACCTTTTTCCCTTTCAAGGCAGCTTCCACGTCTGCACCAGTTGTTCCCACTCTGCCGAAGACATTGCTATCGTCAATGGCAGATGCGTTCACAATCTTCTTATCAACTAAGTGGAGGCGAAGAAAGTGAACAATACGAGCGACTTGAGGGTGAATCAGTAAAGAGCTCAATATACCGACCAAGATATTCGCTCTTGCTCACCTTCCGCAATCTCCGGCATCTTCAAGCTGCAATGCAATTTATGCACACAAAAGTTCACATAAATGAGTGAAATAAGTGAGTGAACCCGATGCACTATTGCGCGCGGCATTCATTCACACCCCTGACACGATTCTCACGCGAAACCCCGTGACCTGCTTACGTGACCCAAAGCTCCAGCCCCACCGCCTTCTCCACACCAAAGGACAATTTTTTTGTTCGCGCAAGCAATTTTCTCTTCAGACTTCTTTCCTGTTTCCTCACACAAACATCCTGCGCGACTGGTAAGTTATTCATTATGCGAATCGAGCTTGCATTTCCCTCCCATTTCATTTCCTGATGACACCACAAACCGCAAACTAGAGTCTTTGACCTCTTTGGAATTAAAACTCTGTTTTTTTACACGTCAGTCTGAAAAGAAGCCGTCTTTTGACTGTCATGATTCAAGCATTGCACAATTGTATCCGGTGAAGCTGGTCGTGCTAACATGAACTTTAGGTGCATGGGTCCGAGTGGACGCGAATGCGTGCTGTTGGGCAATGGTGATTGCCAGTTCGTACTCCTGCACCTTTGCCCATATACACCGTGTATTTCTACGTATATGATGTCTTACTGTATATACAGTACATGTCTGTATAACTGTATATACTATATACTTGTGTATATACTGTATGTTTAGGTATTAAACGGTACGTCGATACATCTCGCCACATTCCTCTTCATCCTGGTTACCTGATGACCATTTCTTTATCAATATACGCTAGAAATTACCGGCTGAGATTTTTCTTTGACGATATAAAATGGCTATTTCTGACTTATACCTTTTGCGTCTTGTTATTTGTCGATGATCAATTGACTTCATGTTTGCTAACTCGCGTGAAGATCTAGACAAGGTATGCATTATCGAACGCATTCGTCCTACACCAACCTTTCTTTATATGATGAAGCGGCACTGGGCTCCGAAAACAAATTACATGAGCAAGAAAAGCCACTTTGCGGCAGGCCTAGAAAACCTCGCCCACTGATTCGGCATCCTCATCATTTGCCATTGCATGTTCAGCATAGACAGGCGACTGACATGCGTTATCAAGTGTCTAGATGTAATCTCTCGTTTGTAATGGCGCTGGACGTCCAGTAATTTATTATGGTAAGCATTTCATACATGTTTTTTCAGCCCGTTGCCTTTCTGATGATACAGATGACGAGTCTTATTCGAGTTTTCGATGCAGACACTCAATCTTTTTATACCATTCATGCTTCACTGAACACGTATCTCCACTTCAACACGGACTCTCAGAGTGTGTTCGGTGCTAACAAGTAAACAGATTATTACCGGTTAGTTCTACCATTGCATCTTGCGGACAAGCCTCAGCCTGATGAACGCGAATGAAAATGACAAGCATATGTCTGAGCTTCGGCCGCGACGACAAATCATCCGCATTTTTTTCTGACTGTCATGGGGTCTCATTTCACTGGTGTCAATCTTGGCGAGGAGCATTTTGCTGACCTCGTAAAAAGACCATAGCAGTGCTTGCGTGTGTAGGCCTTGAGTGTAAGTTTACTCTGTTTATATCTTCCCACTATCACCTCCTTTCACATGATGTTACAAATATCACGACGGTCAACTTAGCCATATGCATTGATGACACCGCCTGTGACAAGGCACCTTCTCCTGACAATTTCACAATGTCTTCTCACGTTTGTTGGTCTCGCCATTAAGTGCCACGTACTAACTGCGAAAAGGAGTGATATGAATATGTGAAACACTCCGTATTCCTGAGCGGGCGTGTGATAGTGACTGTCGTATTCATCGTGCTAGCGAGCGGCGGTCACGCGATCAATATCTAAGTACTTTCTAAATACAAGAAGATTGTGAAAAGCGAATGTCTCCTCTTTGTATCTGTTCTCATGTGTCACTGCCGAATTCAGTCCGTTTCGTTCACACTTTCCCCCCTGTCCTATCGGCTACAGTGATGTTCTGTCATCTGCCCTCGAGTCATTCATATCGTCACATCTTTCCACTTCTTCCAGTCTGCGTCCCACATTTGTAGGATACTCAAGACGCAGAGCCACGGGAAGATCCAGATCGGCCAGATCGTGAGACACGTTCATTCGTACCACTGCTGCTGCGGCTTCTGTTAGAGCCCGCTGATGTGGATGTCGCGGTGCTCGGTTCTTGGGATTTAAGAATCATGTTCTTTGGTACCTCAGCTACAGACCCAATCTCACGCACCGGGTTCACGCCGGCGACATGCTGCCCTGATCCAGAAGACGTGGCAAAGCCTTGATTTGGAGTGCCGCCGGCAGCAGCAGTGACATGGGATTGGCCAGCGTCATAGTTCTGGAAGGACGTCAGCACACATCTCATGTCGACATCAGAAAGCAGACCTTCGGGCTGGCCCTGTCCATTTGTTCGAATTCCAGGAGCGTGAGTGCCTGTGTGACCAGTCCACATTAGCCCACCTGTTCCTGTTGCCGAAGCAAGCGGTGCAGCCTCCTGTGCTCGAAAGGGCGGGCCACCGTGGTTGATGTAAGTATTGGTGTCGGCACCAACTCCATAACCATGGGCCGAGGAAGACGGACCTGAATGGTGAGAGTTCCTGTCATAACTCTGCCCCTGATTCTCCGCGGGAGCAGATGCAGAGCCCGCCTCAGCTCCTTCTGTCTGGCCGTCCTGGGATTGAGAAGTACTCTGGCACTCTTTGCGCCTGTTCATTTGTTTGTAATTATTCCACTCGGCAAATCGTGTACGGTAAGTGCGTTCCCTGTGGCTCGTTAAAAAGAAGTACAAATTCGTCAGCCTTGGTATGTGCAAATGCCACGGAATCATCGGCAATGAAAAACATGGAGGGGATTGTACAAAAATGCAATATGGAGCATCTTGTATCACACACGGTTCATTATCTGGCGGCTTTGAGGAAAGCAAGGAAATGGGGGATGCGCTTACGAGGCCTTGACGCCGTATTTTTTTTTCATGATTGCCATTACTTCATGGAGAGTGTGGTCCTTGGACAACGAGATGATGTCTTTGTATTCTTCGAGCTCCTTGATCATTTTCGCGGTGGTTTATAAGTTGTTAAAGTAGTTGTATAATGATATTCGTAGTATTCGTGTAAGGCTGTTCTGAGTATCTCAAAACGAAGTCCATCATCATCCAAACCCACCCTAATATATACTTTTCCATCACCCCTTCAAAACGGCCATTTCAACACTTCACAAATTCACGAAAAATACCCAACTCAGAATCCAAACGCAGAGCCTCCTGTCCACCGCCATTCCCTTCACCACACCCGTCGACGGGTCGGGCCGCAGCCATGGGCCACCATAATCTTCACGCTTCCACTACCAGAAAACCGACGCCAACGAGATACAAATCGTATAATGTACGTCATAATCTAGTGTGTTGAAAAGGTCGACCAGCACAGCCTCGTGACACCGAGAAGACAGGGCTGAGGATGTCGAATTTGGTCACTGTCGAAAATACGGTGAAGGTTTCGCACACAAACACAGTACTGTACGGTCAGACTAGAACATAGGTAGTTGGATTTGCGAGTCCTTCTTCGCAAGGCAGCAATGGGGGTATTCTGCATATGGGTTCAACGCGAGGGGGCAGTGACGCTCGGAGTGTGTGGGTGTGGCGGCGTGTTGTTGGCCGCCGATGGATTGCATCCTGCCCGTTTTGTACGCTGGTGCTGCAAGACTTTTACCATGCGTGGCACTGTTGGTCGGATACCATACGCTTGTGATTGGGTTGTGAACCTTCCAAAGGGTGTGTGAGTGAGTGAGTGTGTGTGTGTGTGCGTGTGTAGGAAGGTGGTGTCCGGCGAGGCTGGCGGCGGCCTCGCATTCATTGGTACAGTCGGGAGGGCTGCGTCGCATTCCGAGGATCATCGATCGAATGGTGAGGTGTT
>AFRD01000305.1:0-41489 GCA_000222875.2 Periglandula ipomoeae IasaF13
GTCGAGGTAGTGGATGGCGCCCTTGCAATCACATCCGAGCTTGAGGGAGTTGGTCATCAAACCGGAACCATACTCGCCGACGTCGAAGACGTGCTTCTTGTGATGGGGAGGGTCAGGGTTGCCGTATGGGACGACCATTTCGACGACACTGATGCGGTTGAACAGAGTGCGCTCACGGTTCTCATACGGATCGTGGATGCGAACATCGGAGAGAACAATGCCCTCGCGATAGTTGAAGCCAATGTGCATCTTGTAATTGGCCCAGCGGATCTCATTGCCCTTCATCTGAAAGGACACACCCTCAGGCTGAGTGATATCAATAGGCTTGAGCTTATGAGGCTGGTAGCCATCACCAATGAACTCAGGCAAGTAATTGTGCTGCTCAAGAGGAACCTTGGTGCGCTCGCCATTGACACGGCGAACATCGACCGCCAAAACCTCCTCAGTTTCGGTATCAGCCACGACAGTGAAATCCAGCGGATGAGCATACTGGTTATCAAACTCAGAGGCACGGTAATAAGGAAGACCCTGCTGGAGACGACGCTCAAACCCCTATCGACGATCAACACCAATAGCCCAAGCATCTAAGTACACCTTGGACATATCAGTGATGCCGATCTCAGCACAAACTTCAATGACACGAGGATCAGCACGAGCAATCCGCTCCATGACATCAAGATCCTCGAGCGTCAAAGTCGGCGCAACATCGCTGACAGGTTTCCAGTCCTCAACCTGCGACTTGGTCAAGTTGACAATGACCTCTGCGACATTGGGCGTTCCCTGCTCCAGAACAATGGCGAACGCACGCCTGTCCGGGCGGGGACCCGTTCGTGATCGAAATGCAGCATACTCATTCTTCTTGGGCTCACGAAGAGTGATGCAGTTGAACTTTAACTGTTTGGTGCTTGCAAAGTCTCGAATGAGTTTTGCGGTTGTGGAGATTTCTTGGACAGAGAGTTGGTCTAAAATGCCCAAAAAATTGCAGGAGTTAGCCAATGTCTTTTCCTGTAAAGAGCTAATTTGTACAGATTGAGATTCACGAACCGAGAGGGTGAACTTGAGAACGAGGAACAGCACCAGCCTGAGAGGCTATGTCATTCTGCTCCGGAAAGATTACATAGCCCGGTATTGACATGGTGTCCAATTCTTGTTGCATAGCGGGGGCAGCCATAGTGTGCTGTGTTTTTTTTTAGAACAAGTCTAATTTGTTGGTCTTGCGTTTGCTTAGGCTGTTGTAAGTTGCGTGCGCGTGTGTCCTGTTATGGTATTGTTCTCGAAGACTGAGAGAAGCAATCTGTGTTTATCAACCTAGATTCCGGCCATGTTTAACCAAAAGCTGTCACGGGCACAGGAATATATACCACTTCCCAACGAGCATTTTCAAGACCACAAGTTTTTTTGCCTACAAAAACTACCGGAAACCAGTGTACCTTCGGGGCGTGGACCGCTAGCCCGCGGCCGCCGTCCCGGTCAGCCCACCGGAAGGGCGATTAGTGGTGTCGTAAGTGTTTGTGGATATCGGAGCTGGTGGCTCCAGACCGAGTGCAGTGCGTATGAGTGAAAGGCTCTAGATTTCTAGCTGTCGAACAAACGGCTTCTGCCCACCGGTGAGTTGTTACAGTGTTCTGTTAGGCCTTGTCTGGTCTCGTGTTTTTGCACTATTACACTTATCGCCCAATCTTTCTTTTCTCAAATGCATGAAAGCCAATGCCTCGCTTGGTTGTTATCTGTTTGTCTACGTCTTCTTGGCTGACTGAAGTAGCATTCCGCCTCTACGTGTATCTTGAGGGGCTCGCATTCCGAGCGTATGATTGATCACTGCCCATGCTATCTCGTCTGAAAGGCACAGCGAGTGGAACCGGTGAAGATAGCATACTTGGTCATTGGTGATAACGTAACGAGGATCGTGACCCAGCAGTCATGCAGATGCACAACCGGAGGACATCCATGCAACGCAAACTCTCGACCGCTGCACCAGTTACTATCGGGACATTTTCAGATCCACAGGACCCAAGATGTATTCAGGAGACCCTAGCATCTCCCAAGATGGGTGTCCAATGGTCATGTGAGGCAGGATATCTTACACAACGACTACTACTTGCAGTTAGCTTGATGAGGATTGACAAACTACTATCTGTGAATCCGAGACACTGGTAATCCATTGCCAAGGCAAGCTCCGTGACGCCCCCGAGGCTGTGATTATCATGATGCCCCGGATTTCGGAGGGTCTGGACCAGCGTCAAGGGCGGCCCGGCGATGAAGAGGAGGATAATTGGAGATGGAGCGGATGCTGAGGCCCGTCGACCCCGGAAGATAGAGCCTGGGGTAGCGCCACGCGACACGGAACCCGAAGCCATGCATGATCCGTGATTCTCGGGCGCCCGCGGGGAGCGGATGGCGATAGACGAGCTGGGTTCCAGATCTGTGCTGTGCTATCAATTGATCTGACTTGGCAATCCATTGATAGCGAAACGAGCAGGCTGGAGACTGTGGGGGGCTGCGGGGGCCACCAGTGGACATCAATCAATCAATTCATAGCTGGACCAGGCGGCGTTCAGCGTCGATTGAGGCGCACCCACGGCGCCCCAGGGACCCCAGGTCTGAACCCTCTTCCCTGGAACACCACGGGTACTGCATTGAAGCGGCTGGGTTAGTGAAGTGTGGCGGACCGGGCTGCATGTCGTGGCCATGGCCATGGTCATGGTTGTGCGTGGTCAATTGACGGCACTAGGCTGTTGTGGGGAACCCTGGTTCATCAATGTTGGGGAGTTGGAGTTAGAGTTGGGATTGGAGTCGGAGGCAATTGGGATGGAACACCAAGAGAATCTTGCGTAGAAGCATGAATATCCTCTGCGCCGCGGATGAGCGCACAGACGGACTAAAGCCAGAGTCAAAGCAGAAAGAAGCATGACGGCAAGCATACAGTACGGTGACGGAACATATCCTCCATGCCGCGCGCTCCAATCGGGCTCACCCGGCGTCGCAGTGCAACTGGAACCAGCCGACGCCGTTGAAGGTTCAGTGTTGCAACGCGGGTGGCCCGAGACAAACAAGTCCTTTTCAGTGTCCATTGCCGTGCACGTTTTTTGAACCTTGTTCGATGTGTATCGACGTACTAGCGACTGTTGCGACGAGCCGACGGGCAAATATGACGGACAATGTGCGCATGAGTCGCGTTTTCGTTCCTCTTTCGCGCCGTAATATCCATTGAACTTGGGAACATATGCCTGTAGGTTGAACGTAACTAGATGTGTGTGATTGTTGCAAGCTTGATATCGTTTTGTGGTCTGGATTGCAAGCGGTACTGACGCAGCGCGACAGGCTTTTGTCCTTCTGCTGTTGAAATGTGTCGGCCTTGTCTAATCGAATCGGTTCATTAACATGTCTCGCTTAAACCTTTCGCTATAATGTAAACATTGTTGCACTGCGCATGTCTGTGCCGTCTGTGGAACGTCGGCAATCTGCTTGGCCCAGGAATAGGTGTTGTTCATGACGAATTGACATGCCGCAAAAAACAGATCCGCGCTTCCAATAAGCACAGACATGGAATTTTCAGGTCCTAGGTACCTAGGTACCCAGTTACTGACCTCCGTGCTGGTCCTTTTCGAATTGGCAAGTAGCACCGAGTGACAATGTAGCTCCTTCCCATCTTCCTCCGAATCTGGCTTCACTGCAAGACTCGTTCACAGATTGCTCATTTACCGCCATCATGGCACATCCCGACAATCTCCATGCCGTCCCTTGCATTGCGCCGTCATGTTCCACCGTCGGCGACCTGTCTCGCGTCTTTGCTATCATGATACGGCTTGTCGCTGATGATAATAGACCCGCTTCTTCAGGTTCCCGCCGTTATCGCGTGGCTTGAACCCAGGCCCCAGATTTCGGGCCTCCTCCCACACCAACATCAAAATCTCGACGGCCCAGTCAGTAATCATACACACATGCACCTACCCGGCTGACCCCAGCATCCTCATGTCCTCCATCTCAGAGCCTGCTTTGCTCGACGCGGCGCCATTCGCTGTGCCCCCCTAGACCCTGCACCCCCGCGCCTGGGCATTCGTCGTGGCCAGCGCTTCTCGCAGTCTTTGAACCAAGAGCATCATCGCGATAACGGCGCGGAGATTTACTTTAGGCCACCTCTGGCTCCGCCTCAGTCGCTGTCGATTCGAGTTCTGCGCCTTTCCAGACGCACAACTGCATGGCTGACCGAGACAGATCAGCCACCGTCGCGACTCTTCCCGTCCCTTGTTCTATCGGAACTGGCCTATTCTTACTCACCTCGGCCAGTTATACAAACACCCCGAGCCCGGCCGGACTCTTCAGGCTGCAATCAACCCGACATACCCCCCCAAATCCTTGGCTTCATCATATCCTTGTGGCGTTCGTGCGCCTTCTTCCATTGTATCTGATTTCCCCAGCCGGCATCTGTATCCCGGTTGTGGTGGTGCCTCTCGTAGGAGGAAGAGCTCTTCAATACTAAACGAGTTCGGGAGCCAACTTCGACAGCTCCAAAACTGAACCAGCAAGTTTCTACACAGACATACCGGACTCAACCTCGTCGCTTTGAGAAATATTGCCGCACACCCCGACTCGTTTCATGAAATAGAGACCTTTGTGCCTCTCTTCTCCCTCTTCTCATTATCCTTCCAAAGCACTAGCAGATCTCGTCATTCTTGACCAGACACTCAAAAGAACACACCACTAGAGAATGACAGCGGCCCTTTCGTTGAAGATAGCATGGATCAAGCAAGCCAGCTGTATCAAAAAGCTACCCTCGACTTGAACGACCAAGCCACTCGCGATTCACAAGATCTCGCCGCCTTGGGTCATGTTCAGACCCTTTCACGCAAGTTCAGCCTTTGGAGCATGTTGGCTCTGGCGTTTTGCGTGTTAGGAACATGGTCTACGATGGCTCAAGATTTGGCCACCGGTCTGAGCAACGGCGGACCCGTTGGTATTCTTTGGGGCCTCGTGCTTGTCACGGCTTGTAATACCTGTGTTGCCGTTTCTCTGGGCGAGCTTGTCAGCAGCATGCCCACAGCCCTCGGTCAAGCTTATTGGATCTCTCATCTCTGGAACACGCCAACCGGTCGATTTGCGTCATATCTATGTGCATGGATCAACACCTTTGGATGGTGGACTTTGACAGCTTCTCAGATCGCCTTCATGACACAGTTCCTGCTGTCAATGAAGCTCATGTTTGATCCAAACTGGGAGGGTGCCAGCAAGGGATGGTTGCAGTTTGTCGTTTATGTGGCAATCACCATTGCCTTTACCCTCATCAACTACGGTGCCTGCCGCAAGGACTGGATTCTCCCCATGTTCAACAACTTCGTCGGCATCGGATTCGGAGGTCTTTTCGTCGCCTTTTCCTTGGCACTTATTATCTGTGTCGGGACGAGTAGCAACCTCTCTTTTCAGCCAGCTTCTTTCGTGTTTGGAAAGTGGATCAACAACACAGGCTGGGGCGATGGTGTTGTGTGGTTCTTGGGACTCGTTCAGAGTGCTTACGGTTTGACGGCCTTTGACTCTGTCATTCATATGGTGGAAGAGATTCCCGCTCCCCGACGCAATGTCCCAAGAACGATGTACCTTGCCGTACTCATTGGAGCATTCTCGGGCTTCATTTTCATGGTCGTCTGTCTCTTCTGCATCCAGAACATTGATGGTGTTCTGGAGCCTGCCTCGGGCAACCCATTCATCGAGCTTCTCCTGTCTACCGTGGGACTGGTCGGCGGAGCTGTCATGGTTGCCCTGTTCATCTTCAATGGCCTCGGCCAGGGCTCCAGCGTGCTTACGTCGTCGTCCCGACTGACATGGAGTTTTGCCCGCGACGGTGGATTCCCCTTCGGTATCTGGTTCTCGAAGGTGGACGATACCTGGAAGGTGCCGGAACGCGCTCTGTGGTTGCAGTGCTTCATCATTTGCCTGGTCGGCGTGCTGTATTTATTTGCCAACACTGTGCTTCAGGCAATCCTCAGTGTCAGCACCATTGCCCTCACCATATCCTACGCATTGCCAATCGGAGTGCTCATGGTGGTTGGCCGGGATAAGCTTCCCAGCGGAGGAGAGTTCAAGCTTGGCCGGCTCGGACCCTTCGTCAACTGGGTATCCATCATCTACTGCTCTATCACCACTGTCTTCTTCTTCTTCCCGAGCGCTCCAAACCCTGCTGCCAGTGACATGAACTTTGCCATTGCCGTGTTCGGTGTCATGCTGGTTTTGTCTCTGGGTTTCTGGTTTGTTCAGGGGCACCGAACCTTCTTGCAGACCGGAGAGATGGCGGAACACATCCTGTACGCACAGAATTGCGGATCAAGCCAGGATGGCAACCCCAGCACTGTTCCCCAGTCCAGCAAAGCGAAGGCGTAGGCCAGCCAGGGCGAGGACCGAGGCATGGCCCAAGGCCAGAGCAGTCGTTCAGCTGGCGAGTAAGTCTCGATGTGGGGTATTCTACGTCAATCGACTTCTTATGGCCCAGTCGCTAGACTGTGAATGAGCTGTAACTGGGTTCCCCGGGGCATGGGATGGGGTTGTTTGTGGCCCTTGGGGGAAACAATGGGGGAGCATGTACGTAGTTTGCGGAGGAATCTGCGTTTCCACTCGTAACGGGATCCACTGGGTTTTCCATTAACGTTTTGGAATCGGGGTTGATAGTGTATGAAGCAAAACGTTCTTTCTCACGCCATGGGGGTGTATTCTATATATCCTGTTTTTCTATTCCGCATGACTTTAGGGGATGAAGTATTTGTATCATGTGCTGTTATCGAGGGAAGATACCACTGAGCGTATTTTGTTGTTGTAAGCAATTCTCGGATATGACTGGCAGTTCATTCATTCATAGTAGCGTTCATTTTGCACCTAATGTGCTTCAATACAAGATCACGGCACCGTTGCGCGTCCAATTTTTCAATCTTCAAAACCCCTCCAGGGCATACACTCCGCCTTCCAAAATGCACACTTACAGCTTTGACCCTAGATTGACGTGCACCGCCTTTGTTTCAGTATAAGCAGCCAGACCAGCCTCTCCCAACTCTCGTCCAATGCCGCTCTGCTTGACACCTCCGAAGGGGACCTGGATCTCAGAATCATTGGATGAGTTCACCCAGACCATACCCGCCTCCAGGGCAGCCGCAACTCTGTGAGCACGCTCAATGTTCTGGCTAAACACGGCAGCAGCAAGGCCATAGATGGAGTCATTGGCCAGCTCTACAGCATCGCCCTCCTCCTCAAACGGTGTAACGGTCACCAGCGGGCCAAAGACTTCCTCCCGGAAAACATTCATGTCCTTGGTCACGTTGGAAAAGACAGTCGGCTCAATGAAGAACCCCTTTCCGTTCCCAGCAGACTTCTGAGCGGACACACCACCCGTCTCGAGCCTCGCGCCCTGACTCTTCGCAGAGTCAATATACCCCAAGATCTTATCATACTGTACCTGCGAGACCTGAGAGCCATGCGTCGTCTCCTCCGAGAAAGGATCGCCAATCTTGACAGACGTCTTGACGACTTGCAAAAACACCTGGATGAACTTGTCCACAATGGACTTCTGCACCAACAAGCGAGACGTAGCAGTGCACACCTGTCCCTGGTTGCTCATGATGCCAACATACGCCCACTTGGCAGCCTGTTCGATATCGGCATCCGCAAATACCAGCAGAGGCGACTTGCCGCCCGTCTCGAGCGTAATATTCTTCATGCTAATCGCAGCCGTCTTCATAATCTCCCGTCCCGTGAGCGTCGACCCCGTAAACGCAATCTTGTTAATACCAGGGTGCGAAGCCAGCGCAGACCCAGCCTCCCTACCGAACCCATTCACAATGTTCAACACGCCCGGAGGAAAGCCCGCCTGGCGAACAAGATCCGCGACATACAATATCGAAAGAGGAGTCTGCTCCGCGGGCTTCATGACGATAGTATTCCCCGTCGCCAGCGCAGGACCCAATTTCCACGCAGCCATGGCAAGAGGGTAATTCCAGGGGATAATCTGCGCGCACACACCAACGGGTTGTTTAAGCGTGTACGCGAATTTCGCAGTGGTAGTAGGAATCGTCTGCCCGTGGATCTTATCCGCCCACCCGGCGTAGTACCGCAGACACCCAATCACCTCTCCCAGATCCTCATTGAACGAGACACTATACGGCTTGCCATTGTCCCATGTTTCAATGGTCGCGAGCACCCGCTGATGCTGCTCAATTAGATCCGCGAGCTTGTGCATGAGTGCGCCGCGCGCACCGCCCGTGATGTCTCGCCATGAGGGGTCCTTGAAGGCCGCGCGGGCGGCGGACACGGCGCGGTCGATGTCTGATGCGGAAGCTGTTTCTACGGAGCAGATTTCCTCGCCGGTGCTATTAACGGGAGGGGAGGATATTTTATTAGTTCATTTGGATTTTTGAAGTAAAAGGGTGTGTTACAGAGGGAATGTACCTTGGGACATTGTTGTGGTGTTCTTAGTCGTGGTGTTGTACGGTTTGTAAGTACAACTGGTTCAAGCAAGCGAGGCAATTCAGCTATGGCAAACTGGTAATGAGTATCTGTATGAAAATGAAAGAGAAGAAAGAAACAGAGTTTAAAAAAAAGACCACTCAAGAAATAATGCCACAACCGACCACGACCATCTTCCCACATCGCTACTTCATGGGTAGCTCTAGCTCCCCACCTGGGGAGGATGCCATGCCTTCGTCCCCTCGGATGCCGTAGCGTACCACTTGCGCGGCTATTCACACGGATAGCAGCGTCGCACTACTTCCCGAGTAACGAGTAACGGGCTGAACAGATGCACTACATACAAGATTATGCACGTTGCTGTTTTCGGACTACACCTGACAGTTACGAACATGCACCCGAGAAATGCTCGTTTGGTTTTTGCACTTGAGAGGTTATCAGGGTGTGAATGCAACGAGACACGAATACACTCCCTGAGTAATACCCCAAAGGCGACTATCGGTGGAATAGATCTGTTGAATCTACACTCCACGAAGTTCAAGTGGAAGTGTGAGTGGAGATGGAAAGCTCCAGTGATATCTCGGGCACCCGGCCGGTTGTGGGTTCGGGCTCCGCGGGCAGAGAGGCGGGCCCCGAGCGGCACGGCAACTTGAATGTCGTTCGGGGCGTGGCGTCTTGCACGAAGGGTTTCGAGATGGAGGCTATTAGATATGATATCGTGAGTTATGATTTGTGTTAGGTAATGCTCGATTTGCCGGTGTACTGTGGTGCTTTTGGAATTGCGGGTGTATTGCCTTTGTGAAGAGCTTGGGTTGATGTTGGGTGTGCCCGGTATTACCACACCTGCTTGTGAAGAGGGTGGTAGATAACCTGGCATATCTACAAATACTTCATCACATTGTATAAAATTATTATTCAGTAAAAATCGTTGTGCAACAAGGAAGCGTACAATCATCCTGAGATGATAATTGAAGAGCACAAAGCTGCAAGGGCTATCATGAGCAGTGTTCGCGGTGCTTCGAAATAATTTCAGACAATAAGCAGTTCGAATAAGTCGATGGTTTATTTCTCGAGTTCAGAGTGAATTCGATCGACCGAACTGCCAGAAGAACAAAATAGAACTTCACGCTGTTTTTCGGGGCCGCAGACATATACGTGTACTGCGCGACGGCTTGGTATATCGATTCACAAGCTACCTGTCAAATTTGAAGTCCTCTATACGTATTATTACTAAAAATCTAGAGGTCAAATAGCCTAGTTGCCCTGATTAGTGTCACAGCCGCTGCCCAGGTGTTCCGGCCACCGACTCATCTGTCAAGCACAGAACAAGTAATCGACAGCCATTCCTCCTGCGCCAAGTGTACATCTTGCATTTAAATAGAAGCCCGTAGCACCAATTCCGCTCATGTTAACACCCCTCGTCATAGCTCACATCCAAGACAGCCGCAACAGAAACGCAAAATGTACATCACTCCCCAATCAGCCCATCCGCAAACGCACCAATCCTATCGTTCATGACATGCAAAACACCCTCCTCTGCCCAGAAATGCCCAGCCTCCGCAACTTCATACCCCGTGAACCGCGATCCGTCCCTCGAAGAAAGCTTCTTCACCCACGTCCTCAGCTTGCCAACCGGCACAAAAACATCGTTATCCCCGAAGACGGCCAGCGTCGGATTCTCCACCAGTTTCTTCTCAGTCGGCTCATCGTGTGTCTTGAGTCTTGAGAAGAGTGACATGGTGGCCAGGTGAGTTACGAGGCACTGTAGGGGAGATACCAAGAAGTATGCTGGCCGCGGACGCACAAAGTGTTCAATCACGGGAAGCTTTTCCAGCTCCGCCTCCTCTTTGGCCCCCTTTGAATTATCGAGAGTGGCCGATGTTTCAGAGTTCAGTTCCTCCAACGAGTGTCGAATATCGTGGACTCCAGACGTACTTATTGACCGTCGCTGACCCCAATGCAAGTGATCCGTATGCTTCGCTTTCCTCTTCGCTATGAAATCATGCACCCCTCTTCGAATCTTATCTTCCGCGTCTAACGAAAAGCTCCGTCGACCGTGACTATCGTGGCTCTTCCTGGGAGACCGGTCTCCCTCATCACCTCCAATTCGCACACCGCTTGAATGCTTTTTGGGGCTGTGTTGACTTCGGGCTTGTAGCATGGCGGCGCGCATGCTTCCCAGAATCAAGTTCTGTTGCTCTGCTAGGTGTTGAGCTCGTAGTCGTATTTGAGCGGCGTTGGAGTCGGCGTCCGGTGAGGTGAATGGTGTGAGAAGGTCGTCTAGCGGCGGTAGTTGTGCCGTTATCATTGCGCCGTACGAATAGCCTCCCATCAGTAAAATCGGTGGCTCAACTGTCGTGGCAGGCGTGGGTGTTTCTTTCGTAGTGTGATCCGGGGGAGTCGAGGCTCTTGCTCCATCTCGATCTGATCGCGTCGTTGTCGCCGTTTGTGCGAACGGATCTAGGAAATGTGTATAATGGGCCATGAATCCCACCACGCTCGCGTAATCGTCTCGTTCTGGTTTGGCGGTCCAGGATGTTCGTCCAGCCGAGTGTCCTGCGCCTCTAAAGCAATTGCTGTCAGAACTCCGTTCACAAGGTAACCCATACAGCACCATGGTTCAAGGCGATAGATCCCTGGCGTTTCTGTGTTTCTCTCGACATACCTGAAATTGAAAGTCCCCACGAGATACCCAGCTCTCAATAGTCTCACAGCAACACTTTCCATTATCGGATCATCGTAGCACCCGCCCATGGGTGCATATGGGTGCGCGACAACGGCCGCGTGCTTCTTCCATGGCTGAGCTTTGATGTTCGTCGCAGCCAACGATGCGGGGTGGTAAGACGCGACAATCGAGGGTCGTTCCGTCGTGCAGACTGGGTATGGTGAAGCTTAAAGCTGGCTCGGGCAGCATCATTGCACATGCACAGTGTCACGTCATGGTGAAATGCTGGAGTTCTTGAAAAGCGCGGCTTCTAGCTGCTTTGTTGTTGGGCGAAGCTCCTGGGAGGGTTGAAGGATGCGTAAGTGAGTGGGTAGGCCAAGCTCGAAATGCCGACAGCTGTGACGTCGGACCCTGGCTGAGCCCTAAGCACTAGCTTGTGACAGCCCTACAAAGACAACACATCGGGCAGCAGCGGGGCGAACTAAAAGATACATTGGCAGATCTTGTGAAATTCTATCATTATTACAGCTTCATCACGTCTATTGGCTCTTCTTGTCTTTGGCTTCCTGAGTTTTCTGCTTCCGCCTCTTGATCCAATTCTTTATCTCGTTGATCAACCCAAGCACCAGTGGCACGCCCGTAGGCCCAAGTAAAGGCAGATAGACAGCAATTTTGTGCTCATCTGGGAAGTAGAGCTGGCCAACCATACTCTTTTCAAAGAAGGCCCTTTCGGCTTCTTTTTCGGCGATTCGTGCATGCAATAAGCCTTCTGGCCCGCCGAGGTTCGCACAGGCTTGTTCAAGATGCTGCAGCGAGCTTGATACACCATCCGCAACACTGCGAGGAATAGAGATCGAGGGCAGGCTGGGCGATAAGCGCGCCAAGGAGCCCAGAGACGATGCTGCTCGAAGGAGAAGATCTGTTGTGCGGATTCTGGCGAGGGTCAACAATCGCAAGGGGAGTGATCCAGACTGTGGCGTCCCAAGAAGAGTGAGAAGATGGCCACCGAACATGAGCATGGGTTGCTTCAGAGCGCTTGTGGGGACGTGCTTCTCGTTGGAAGGCATATGCAAGAGGTAAACAGAGCCCCATTGTGGGATCATCCATGACTGCGAGTTCTCAACCTGTGCGTCCTCGGAGCCAATCGTTTGGTTCCCAACGAAGATTATGAAGTTAATCGTCGGCGCTCCGCCAATCGAAGGTGACAGTGGCCATTCTGCAGCATTGACGAACGAAGCCAAGTGTTCCTTATTCAGGACCTGAGACTGAACGCCCGGCGTGGCATACAGCTGGACTTGCGTGTCAATGGTGAAGTTGTGGATCGGTCCCAGCACATCCAGCATTGGTTTCATATACTCGCTGATGGCGGTGTCGATGTCCCACGTATTCGGGATGGCGCCGTCGGTGAACAAAGAAAAGCTCAAGTGGTAAGTCGGTGCGTAACGGAGCGATCTCGTCGTTCGCTTAGATAATGCTTCGGCAGACTCCGCTCCTAGCCCCCTTTGTCTTGCGGTGGACGACATGGACGATGTGGAAAGAAGGTAGGAAATAATGGCTTGTTCTTCGGAGAAGGTAGATTGCAGCTGGTTGGCTATGTATGTTGCCAAAGCGGATGAGGCAGAGTTGAGCGATGGGATCGAGTTTGGAGCATAAGTCATGTCGAGAACTGGGGACTGCTGACTTAACGAAGCTGAGTTCGCGTCGCCCGGTGTAAGGTTGATAGTCAGTGTCGAGCCAGTGTCGAGCTGTTTTGGTTCGACAGCTTGCTTGTCACTTTTCTGGTCAAGTTTGAGTCGCAGATGATGGCCAGGGAAATCGTTAAGG
Organism: Periglandula ipomoeae IasaF13; assembly: GCA_000222875.2. NCBI lineage: Eukaryota > Fungi > Ascomycota > Sordariomycetes > Hypocreales > Clavicipitaceae > Periglandula > Periglandula ipomoeae. The sequence goes on from AFRD01000305.1 coordinate 12,932, forward strand.
TCGTCGAGGGCATGTTGCGTGAGGCGAACAAGATGTTGAGCTTCTTGGTCAGCTACCGCATCGGCTCGAATCGATATCTGTAACGGGAAAGTAGGACGGCAGGCCTGTGTTAGCGCCGTCTGGATTAGCCAATGTTCGCGAACTGATCGTGACATCCGAGGAGAATGTCATTTACCTTGCCGTTGGCCCATTGCAACATCTTCTCTAGCGGCAAATCCGCTCGGTAGATTGTGGTCGTTTTCCACCATATCGGCAGGCCCAGCACCAGCACAATAAACCAGAAGGAAAGAATCACATATGTTCTTCGGCGTGTATCACTGGGCTTCTCTGGGGGTGGTTGTTTGGTGGTAGGCTCTGCTGGCGGCTGAGCTGCTACCTCGGCTGACGATTGTACCATCGTAGAAACGCTGATCCTGTGCAGTCTGGTTGAATATTCAGCGGCTTAAAATCCAGCTCTTTCAATGGCCACTGCTGTTCTGATACGGCGCGTGGGAGATTTGTCGATCTTGCTGTAAGATGGTCCTGGATCTGTGCCGTGATGTCGTCAGACGAGGTAGTCGTTCAGAAATCTGCTCGATGTGTTTCTCGTTATTGGAAGCAATTGATTCCGTGCCAAAATGACTCTGTCTTTGCAGTGCCCGGCGAGTTCAGTGCCAACCGGCGAAGCGCATACCCGCTGACATGAAGCTTCGTGGCATCAATTGACGGCCCACTATGAAGCTGCTTGACCGATCGCATGTGGCGTTTGTTCCAGCTGCGGCCCCTGGCTTAGCGACGCGCCGTTACGTGGAGCATGTTCAGGTCACGACTTCCCATCTACGAGCATTCATATGGAAAACCACGAGTACAGCTCAAATAAATCACCACGTTGGCTTTCAGTCCTTGCCTGGGTTTTGTTTCGCACCTGCTATATACTTTTGCCATAGTTTTTCTTCGTTTTGTTGAAACAGCTGTTCTTGCAAAAGCTTTCGTTCGATTGACTACCTAGCGATTCACAGAAACTCGAGTCGCGTTACAGCGCCTCATCTTCAGCCGACTTGGTCATTCGCTGTCCTGTACTTCCTACCGTTCGCTTGTCATTTAGTTCATACTGCGGCAAAAGTGAAACGTAGGCAGCTACAGGAGAAATATGCGCGTCAAATGAATGAAGGTGACTGGCCGCATGGATTGTCCGCCGCTGTAAATGGCGTTCCAGGTCACAATACAACGAAGACACGTTTGCGATAAGTCGAGCGACTGCTCACCAATAGCAACATATTTGATTACCTAGCCTTCTCTCTACGACATATTGTGTCCTGCTGCCATTTCGGGGACTGACAAATTGTGCGATTGCAACACATACGCCTGGGCCTGGTTTAGACGAACAGGGTGACCATTTCGTGCCTCTGCCGCCGAGGTGGATGCTTGTTGACTGGGCCAGGTTGACGGAATTCGCTCTTCTGAGATTCTTTGTCGTGCCACGAGTGCAGCGAATGAAGAGACCCAAAGGACTGATAGACAAGGTTTAGAGATGTACATGCGATATTTTTGTGGTTATAAAGTGTCACCAAGAAGCAACCAGTATCTCGAACAATATCATCGTAGCTTGACTTTGTACGTTTTAGCCCTCTTGCGAGCTACTGAAGTGGCAATGTTATAGCCCGATGCGTCTGATCTTCTCGACGAGCCAGAATGTGGTCCACAATAAATTGTTGGACAATATCGTTCTGGTGAGGATCAGGATAGTCTGAAGTGGCCGAATTCGGAAGTGAATTAGCCCTGACTTGCCGATTGAAGTGTGGACAGGCTTTCGACGTCCTCTTGTAGGTCAATCGATGAGTCTTTTGAAGCATGGGCAAGAAGGATAAAAAAGGAAGACAAAAGAAGTGGCAAAAAATACCATTCGTCGTTCCTATTTCGAAGGATAATTCGGCACCATAGAGTTGTTGACACTGCCCGACAGCTGTGCTCAGCTAGCAAGAATCATCACATGACAAGCTCAGACTCAAATCATCCGATTGCCTATTGAGAAGTTGCATTCTACACCTGGAAGACGGGTGTACCAGACCGAGGATTCTCATCGCTTCTCCATCAAAAGCGTGGGACAGTCGTGGTGACATTGCATGTCGTATATTCTGCCATACACCACAATACGACGCTACACAATGTCGTGCATCGCTGTGGATTATAATCTATCCTACAAATAACTACCTAGGTATTTACTGCCATTTTGCAATGAAAATGTACATACTGTGATAGGCTAATACACTGCCATCTATTACAGCCTGTACTGATAAATATACTAGACACCCTCAAGAATAAATGGAATCGGGAATAGGAATTGAGCACTCGAAGGTTCTCCTCGAGTGCGTTCAGAAACTCAGTGAAGCTCCAGGGTTAATTACTTGCGCTGTGCGCCGACACTGGCATGAGGATGTTATGCAGTGCAGATGTATCTGCCTCCTTCATACGCTGGAGGGTGGAGGGATATCCTATCCCATCCCGACTCAAGTCGGTGTCGGCACACAGGAGCTCCGTTGGACTTGCGTTGCTTGAGACAGGATGGGTAAGTCCGTTCCGGCAACGAGGCTGTGGAGTTTGGCAGTATCAAGTTCTCTCTGCCGTTTGGTTGGCTGATGTGGAAAGTCAGTTTGGTAGCACTTTCCTCGTAGATGACTTCGACAGCGCATCAACTGGCTGCCTTCAAAGCGCCAGGCATAATGCATCGAATTCGTGGGAGATGTCCCTTCCCATTCATTTCCTGTCATCATCACGACAAAGTGCAGCCCTCCATCCGCATCGCCTCCGTCGACCGCTTCTCGGGTAATTGGTCCTGAGCTGTTCAGTTGCAATCCAGCCAAACTCGTCACCTAACCCCGAACCTCCACTCGCTTGCCCCTGGCTTGCTGGGCGCTCCACCTCCATCTTCACAACTTCCCACAATTACCCCAATCAGAATGGTCCAAGTCCTGAGCCGAGGCATATCTCCGTCGGCCAAGCCTGCATCGCCCAAGACAACGAGGACGGCGAAGCTGATCCTGAGCTAGGATCGCGAATTTCAAAGTCCCCTCTTTCCGATGGACGACCCAATCGCTGCAATGATGCATAAACAACCATGTCGACCCACTGGCAACATGCGCATGCTGGAGCGAAGCGAGCCCATCGGCGAAAAGAGTGTGTGGGTGACAGCCCGACTTGACTTGACTTCAGTTCGATTTCACCAAAGATGCGAGTGCTACTACTCTCGCTTCTGCAGTTCGTCGTTGGCCGTCGTTAGCTCTTCTGAGCCTCCTTGTTGCTGCAACGCTGCGATTGCCAGCCGCCACATGGCTTGGAGTGGCAGCATGCACATGCTCTGTGTAGCACTGCAGGACGGACTTTAAGCCACCAAGCTACTGTCCAGGGAGGACAATAGTATGCTGTGCGACAATAGCAGCAGTTGTTCCGTGCTTCACAAAAGGGGACGTGCTGCCCATCAGAATTAACATTCGCCGTTCTCGGTGCCTTGCTTGAAACAGAGCGCTTTTGGGCTTCATTCTCAGCAGCCGGCTGCTCCCTCGTCGGCCAGACTAACGAACTGCAGATGCACACTGCCACAGTGCAGTGACGTTGTCGCGGATAGCAATTTTGACCTGTGGCCCACTCCATGGAAGCACCAAAACGAGATGTCCCTATTGTCGTCGCTGGCCGCCCACTGGCGGAGACTCCGTTCCACTTTCAATATTCCGCCACGGCTTTAGCTGGTCATCATACCGTCCGTCCCCGTGCATGACCAGTGGATGTTTCGAATCCCGCTGGAACCTGGAGCTTTAGCTTCTCGAATTGTCGTAGTATTTCCTCTCAGGGCTCTCCCGGATACGTCAGGGTAGTCTGCAACCTGTGTCGTCGAGGAACATCCCCCCAAGCCCGGACGATCAATCTTGCAGCCACGAAGTGACTCTCCACTTCTTGACGTCGGCTTGTCCCTCGGCTCGCGAGTTGCTAGTCGAAGAGGCTGTTCGACGTTCACTACATCTTATTACCCCGTGGTCCTTGTTCGCTTGCAATCAAACTCTTGTCATGCGTCTTCCTCCTTCTGCCAAGTAATTCTTTCCCTTGAGCCACTCAGTCTGTCATAATTCCATCTACGCATTCCTGCCAACAGTCATGCGCAGTTGTTCACAAGCAACTCGCAACCAGGACCAACTTGTGGCCATCACGTAGCGCGCACCGAGCCGGCCAACCTCGTCGCTGTCTTGTCGGTCACATAAACGATTCCGTAGCCAGTTGACAGATATCTGGTTGTCGCCAAGCCAGCCCTACTCAGTCTCGGTCGATATCATTCACCTTTCGCAACCGCTCTGGCAATTTGCAGGCGAGACTTCACTCTGACGAATACTCCTTGTGATCGCATCCTACTTCACTCCACGTATAGTGCCTGTTTTCAAACATTCTGAAAGCAAGATGCCTCGTAAGTATCATTGACAATCATGGCTACCCTCCAGTAAATCAGCTGAACTGAACAACTTGGTCCCATACTGATTACAACACAGTTCCTCTGGTCGTGACTGCGCCCGCAACTGCGGCGGCTTTGGCCTACCTCAATGCCAGAACCTCATTTTGGTATGATTATATGCTGTTCAAATCCGCCTTCAAACCCGCAGGTCGTGTGCTTCTGCGTCAACGCAGTGGCAAGCTGTCTGTCTTCTACAATCTCGAAGAGCGAGCCAAGCACCCTTCCACAGCCAACAAAGATCTGCTTATCTTCGAAGGCCGCCACCTCACATATGCTCAAGTTTACGACAAGGCTCTCCGCCACGGGGCATGGATGCGCGACACATTAGGAATCAAGCCGAACGAGGTGGTGGCCATGGATTTCGAAAACTCGGACACGTTTATACTTGTGTGGCTTGGCTTATGGAGTATTGGCGCAAAGCCTGCCTTTATCAATTACAACTTGACCGGCAAGTCGTTGTCGCATTGCATCAAAGTCTCGAAATCAAGGATCTGTCTGGTCGACCCTAATGTCGCTGCCAACATCAACGACGACGTGCAAAATGAGCTTAGCGACATCAACTTCCTCATCTTCACCCCAGAAGTTCAGGCCCAGGTCGCAGGCACTGCGCCCAAAAGGGTGCCCGATTCAGATCTGCTTCAAGATGATTTGGCCAACTTGGCCATTCTGATCTACACCTCAGGAACTACGGGCTTGCCTAAGCCTGCTGTTGTCTCCTGGGCTAAGATCATCGCTGGAGGCACCATCTCAGAAACTCTACTGGCTCGCGGAGGAAATGATATTATGTACACGGTAAGATTTCCTGAGTTCAGGATACGCTGTATCCGTTTAACTGGCTAATTCATGAATCCGTCCAATAGTCCATGCCTCTGTATCACTCTGCAGCGGCCCTGCTTTCTTTCTGTTCCACCATATTAGCCGGCAGCACACAAGCAATCGGCCGCAAGCTTTCCACCAAGGTTTTCTGGAAAGAAGTCCGAGAAAGCAATGCCACGATGATCCAGTACGTCGGCGAAACTTTGCGATACTTGTTAGCGGCAGCCCCGGAGCATGACCCCGTTACCGGCGAATGCATGGACAAGAAACACAAGGTTACAGCGGCCTTTGGCAACGGTCTGCGCCCCGACATCTGGAACACATTCAAGAACTGCTTCGGTATTGATACCGTCCTCGAGTTTTACGCAGCCACAGAAGGCCCATTCGGCCTGTGGAATCTGAGTCGAAATGATCATACGACAGGGGCTATTGGCCGTAGCGGACTTTTGTACGGCGGACTGCAGTCACTAAACCTTGCGCTGGTCCAACTGGACTGGGCCACGGATTTACCCAGACAAGATCGTCAGACAGGCTTCTGCACCAAAGTGAAAGCTGGCGAACCGGGAGAGCTGATCTGCAAGCTCGATCCGGAAAACATCAACCAACGATTCCAAGGCTACTATGGCAACGAGGGTGCCACAAGCTCTAAAATCATCCGCGACGTGTTCAAGAAGGGAGATGCCTGGTTCCGCACAGGCGATGTAACGCGCTGGGATGCAGACGGTCGTATGTACTTTATGGATCGCATCGGCGATACGTTCCGTTGGAAGTCAGAAAATGTATCCACCGTTGAGGTGAGCGAAGCTGTCGGCCGTCACCCTTCAGTCCGCGAGGCGAACGTTTACGGAGTTGAGTTGCCTCACCATGACGGTCGCGCTGGGTGCGTCGCCATCGCTTTCGACGAGAAGCCGAGCAAAGACGTTTTCCGCAGCCTGGCAGGCCACGTCAAATCAGCCTTGCCTCGATACGCCCAACCACTATTCCTTCGCGTTCTGAAAGAAGTCGGAGGCGCAGCCCAAACAACCGGTACCATGAAGCAGCAGAAGCACAAGCTGCGCCTGGCGGGTGTCAACCCGCGTAGTGGTGATGCTGAGGGGGAACTGTACTGGCTCAAGGGCGATACGTACGTGCCGTTCCAAGATCAAGAATGGCAAGAACTCGAGGCCGGCCGCGTCAAGCTGTAGATTTTATGACGGGTCTCAACCAGTTTCAAACATGAAGTGTGTTCACATTACGTTGACGACCGTATATCACTTTGCCATTGCTTTTTCTTATTTTATCGCTGCATTTTTGAACCATGTACGCGGGTCCAGCATGTCTTTTTACTTTTTTCTTGTTTCGAATGAATGCGTCAAGCAATTTCTCTGCAAGCGTCGATGTTCCATAGAAGGCCAGCATCATGATGCATCCTCTAGAATAGACATCAATAATTCATGAACATCTTCATTTCTCATGTTCGCCAGCCGTGACTATAGCGTTGGTGGTGCAGGCGCAGACTGTTGCAGTAAACTGGTGGCGTCAAACACTGCATCATTGAGAGTGCAGTCACATTTTAAAAAAAGAATAAAAGCTCAAATGGAAAGATAGATCAAAAGACAGATCAAAGGACAGGTCAAAGTCAGATCAAAGTTAAATGAAAGTAGCTGAAAGTAGCATAAGACAGTCCTCCCATCTCATCCCATCCCCTATCCCTCTTCCCTTCTCTTCCCTCCACCCCACAATGCATGAAACACGTTCAAGCAGCCCATCTCTAAAAGAACCTCAAATCCCAGAAACAACCTTCATTATTCCATCCCCATCAAAATCAACACTCAAATCGATCGAAGAATGCAATTACTTGCGAAAGATTCTGGTTCGTTACAGAGCAGGGTTAGATTGCTTGTTCCGTATGTTGACGGTTGACTGTGGGATTTGAGTCTTCGTGCTTTTGGTAGTAGGTTATGGCGAACTTGGTTCTTGGATTAGTCTCGTTTATTGCCTTTACCTTTATACAGACATTGATCGAAATATATGAGTTCGACTGGTCATTGGTCCAAGTGATTGTCATGGTGATGCAAAAAAACTAATATGCACGAGTTCCGGTACCAAGTCAATGTTTGGGAAACGTGGACTTAGTTGTTCACATTGATAGAAGAATGAATATATATGAGCATATAAACAGTTTAATTTCCCTCCATAACCCAGTGCTATCCTCCATCCATGCAAGTCATCACGATATGTACACCACATCGCCCATATATACTTCAATCATCTCGTCATTCAAACATGTAGCTTTTAGTCCCACCCCTCTATTCCATCTGCGCATCTCAAATCATCGCCTTCTATGATGCTGTATGTCTCTTTGCTTGTGCTCTGATTTCTAGAGATGCTGCAAGTCGAGTCCTCTATATGTGATATTTACTTTCAAGGCGAGGCTTCCCTCGTCATGATCCGGCTATGCCCAGACCTACACGTTGACCACCACCTTGCTGGGCAGCAGGAAAAGGTGAAGAGCCAGGACCAGCCATTGTGGCCGCGTTGCCAGTGCCGGTCCTTTCGCGCATTCGTCGTCCCTCCATCAAGCCGCGCAGACCACGCTTTTGCAGACCAATGACGCTGTTGAGCTCTCCGTTCCAGATGGCATGGTTGTCCCGATCACTGCCGCCTCATTCGGAGCCTCATTCGGAGCCGCTCAAGCTGGTTGAGGCAGAGATTTCGCCGCTCAGTGGACGGCCAGCCTTTTGCACATTGGTGTTTATACTGAGACCAGATGTTGCGGCGGCCAGATCTGCAGAGGATTCATTCGCCGTCGTGCCTCCAAGAGAAAAGTCGGCCACAGAAGTGGGCGATCCAACAGGATCGGAAGTGCTGACGAAGAAATTTGGGTTCAACGATCCGTCGATGCCACGTCCGCCACCAGCAGCCATGGCCGTGGCGTTGAAAACGGCAGCAGCATTGCGGCTGTCGAGAAGTCCATGCAGCCGCTCAACCACAGCTTCTAACAAGCCGTCGATGCGATACGGCCTCGCTATTTGTAATAGGGAACACAATATTTGAGGTGTACACAGAGGCGATGTTGGTGGAGGAAGAGAACTAGTGTACAAGAAGTGAAGCAGGGACTGAACGGTGAGGTATGTGTGAGGAAGATACAGGCACCTCGGCCGTGCGTTTGGCGGCAATGACCGTGGTGTTGGCGCGGCATTCACTGCAGCTGGGTTTAGACCGTCGCCCTGCCCCGTTTCATCCCCTGCGAGACCACCGATGCCAGATGCTGCAGCCGTCGTAATCGAGCCACTTCCGCCAGTCGATGTCGACAACATGCTAGCTCCGCTCGACGAGGATGCAGGTTGGATCGAGTCTTTGGAATTGGGTGTTATGGTCAGCGCAGAGGCACGGAGAGGATTGCTTGCTAGGCCCGAGCGCAAAGTAACCGCATCGCTGCCGTCCTGGGTCGCAGTCCCTTCACGCAACAGCTGGACAAAGTATGGGCCCCATCTGCGACACACAATGCGTGAATTGACTGGTATTCTCTCCCCGCCAATACATAGAATATCCATGTCCGCAAGTTCTCGCATCCCGAGGGCCTTTTCTCCGAGTTCTTCGCTGGCTCTCGAATGGAAGCGTCCACCGGCAGTGTAACCGGCTTTGCGTGTGAGGCTCAGTCTAGGACCCGAGTAGGGGCTGCTCGCTGATATGAAGCCTGACATTGGGCTTGTTTTGCGCGGGTTATCGTAAAAGCCGAAGGCCTCCAGTTCCACCATGCAAACATTGGAGAAGTTGATTCGCCTGTGATTGTAATTATCGACCAGACTGCGCTTGCGGTTGCCTAGGATAACGAATGTGTTTCGGCGATTCCACAACACTCCACGATTCCAACTTCCCTGGCTGAACACACTTCCTCCCGCATCGATGCGGCTCCATACGAGAGTTCTCAGGTCGAGAGCCCATAATGCGTACTCTTGCTTCGACGACGTAAGATATGTTCCACTGACAACAAAATGAGTGTCGATTACACCGCCGTTAGGGAATCGAAGTCCTGGCGGGGAATATGTCCCTGCCATGGGCTTCTCGGCCAAGACTCCGTCAGAAGACCGGATCTGCAGCTCTAATTTGACGTCCAAGAAATTGTAGTTGGAATAGATCAGCATGGATGACCCAGTTTCTCGAGGTTCTTGGCTGATGCCGCCACCATCACCCCGTTGGCCACCGTTTGTGTACGCCTTGCCGACCTTTGCTGATACAGAGGGAGGCAGAGGAGCGGCAACGCTCCGATAAGCTCCACAGCTTTTGCCTAGAGGTTGCGTCGATGTCCACTTGAGACTTCGCAGATTGAAGACGCTGATTTGCTCGATGTAGTGGTTCGCGCCATCCTGGCCTCCGACGATGATCATTTCGGCTCCGCCAGATCCGTCGATATTGACACCGATTCGACCCTCGTTTGGGTTGGATGAGGACGGGTTGTGTTGCAAGGCCGCCAACGGCGCACGGCTTGACGAGAAGGAGGCAGACGAAAGTAGGATACAAGCACAATGCGCGTAACGACCCTGAGGCGCATCCTGAGCTGGCAGGTACGTCCATTTGCGAGTTTCGACATCGTAGATGTGTATATCGGACATGACAGAGACCTCGGGTTGTTGTTGGTCGGCTGTCGAGGCAGCTTGACTGCTGTTTGAAGCAGGCGACATCCCGCCATAGCACACCATTTTCGTATCGCCCAACGCGCACATAGAATGGAAGTATCGTGGAGGGGGGACATCTCCGCCGGTTTCCAACTTGGTCCAGTGGCGTGAAATCAAATCCAATTCGTACAGATCCGACGTTAACGGCGCGGGGCGACTCCTGGAAAGTATTCGTCCACCAAAAACATACAGCTTGTCTCCGAGAATAGTAGTAGTAGCACCGACGAGTGGCGGCGGCTCACGACCTGTGGTACGGTGCACATTACACATTAATCCCGACAAGTGGGTTGAAGAGCCTTGTGCAACATTGCTGGCTGCTGCGCCAGCCGCTCTTCCTCCCTGGCCAATGGCCGGGGATGGTGCAGTAGAAGTAGGACCAGTACTCCTTGGTGTCAGGCCGTCTCTGTTGTCCTCACTGGATTCGTGTCTGACAGAGCTTGCTAAGCTGCTCATACTGCTGTTCATGTCCTGCATATATTGATCCTGTCCACCATATATTTGCCCTGCGGCAGCGGAGCTCGAAGAGTCCATTGTGCTCGAACGACTGTCCATCCTTGACTCGACCGGCCGCGACTGCGATTCTTCGCCGAAATCGTCTCTGTCAAAAACTGAGGAGGTAGAGCTTGATTCGAACGGCGTTTGTGGAAGGGGCTTCGCGAGACTCTGTTTCAAGCTCGGTCTTCTCGCAGGCGGCTGCCTGGATGTAGGCGACGACGACCTCCGGCCATCCGCCGACGGCTGATGCGTCGAGCCGCTGCTGCTGCCAATGTTTGAATTCACGTTGGAGGTGAAGCGATTCTTCAAGCTGAGCAGCGACTGTTTCCGTGTGAGCTTTCTCGGTTGTGGTGGGTTTGTGGGGGCAGCTCGATTTGTGCTGAAGGAACTGTCAAGGGTATCACGATCAATTCTCGTCCCGTAATATTCCTCAAGCTGGGGGTCTGACGAAGTCGAAAGGCTGCTCTCAGCACGGGAGTGAGCGCGTCTGTGCGAGCCAGTTAGTCCTGAGCCCGAGGCCATTGTAAATCAAGCTTTCCACGAAACCACCAAGTTCGCTCTGCCGAAGCAGCAGCGAGTCTTGTGGAAGGCGCCGGTATTCAATCGAAGGTGAGTTGTGAGAGGCGGGCAAAGAGGGGCTGATGGAAGATGAACATGTGGTTGGGGTTGTTTGTTGGCTGATTCGTAGTTCAGGCTCTTTTTCGAGTGTTGCGACATGTGTCATGCATCTGCTAAGAGGGTTGCTCAATTTAGATAGCTCGGATCGACTCCATCCGCTCCGTACTCAGACTTCCAAGCAGGAGGCAATATCAAGCATCGCTGTCGAGCTTTATGGAGACATGTAATGATCGGCCCTTGGCAAAAACGAACAAACCAGAGCTAGCACTAGCAACTCCGCTGAATTCATCAACAAGAGAGCTCGAGTGTCGTTGCCCAGAATGTGCGAAGAAGCTGTAACAAGCGGCCTGCTTCTCCAAGCCGGAAGCAATTATTACTTAGGAGCTTGCTTGAGATTGTAGGGGATTATGCTTGGGATGACGACAAGGGTTGCATATCGCAGAACGCTGATGGGCATGACACTGCAAATGCTGGGGAGAATTGAGGGGGGCTACCAAGAATGCTAGACAACCGGGGGGCATGATTTGAGGATTTGCACGAATAATTCGGTACATATGGTCATAGGAACCGAATAGGCTTGGTGGAATAGCAAATAGGTCGCCGACAGCACCGTGGATGCCGAATCACCATGAACCAGGCAAGCCGGTCGATCCAGGTTCCATGAAGCCCTTAGACTGATCTCATGGGTCATCGGCCAGTGCTGCGGGCCATCGTCGCAAGGAAAAGGAGGAAATGTGTGGCACGTACATGCAGTAATTTAGAGGTCCAGACAGAGACGGACTATCAGCCTGGGATCAGACTGACCGATATTTGTCCAGTCGAGGGTATACGAAGACAGTCGCGAGTGAGCAGTCGAGAGTCGAAGGCTGGGCTGGCGTGATGGCGGATGGCGCTGGTTGTATGCGCAGTTGGGGGGCTCGAATGGAGGAAAAGAAACACCAACGTGGATAATCGTCCGAGGGAAGACCAGGTTCTTGCTGGGACCACGGTGGGGAGAAGCCTGCAATTGACAGGCTGGATGCGCGGTGACTGGATCCAGTTCAATAGTGAGAGCCGAGCGACACGCAGGTAATTGTCTGTGCCCGGTGCTCGGGTGCGTCTGACGACGTCGCGGGGGGAGGGGACGGATGGTTTTCGATGGCGATATCGAGTCTGGTGCCTGCAGTCGTGACAGCCAGCCAGACAAGACAAGGCAAGGCAAGAAGAGTGCGGGCTCGGGGTTTGCAATCGATTCACGACCCCGAGGCGTAGGCGAGGCTGGCTTGGATGCTGAGCAGGAGCACGAGCGCGCAAAAGCCCTGCAGCAGGGCCAGGGATGAAGCGTAGCGGCCGTGGATAGAGTGGCCGGGCGCCATGGAATTGCCGTCTGGCAAAAGCAATAAATGTGACCACGAATATCAGGGAGCACAAGGTGCGGTACGGCTCCGTTCGCGAGTCGTTTTGCAAACGCCAAGTTGGTGGCGGCCGCGAGGTGATAGCATTGAATGAGGGGGGCCACTTTTAGGCAGGCACGTTCGGCACCTTTGTGGCGACGTGGGCGCGGGCACGACTCGACCAGACTCGTCTGCAGAATTTCAGGGTGCTGGTGCTGAGATTGGCAGGAGCGATCGTCATTCGAAGAGGCGTCTAGAAAACCCATAGCCCTGCGAGCTGAAATGCCAACGGGTCTCTTTGACGGGTCTCCTGCCGGGAGGGGACGAGGGGAAAAGGTGGGAAGTCAGCCGCCCGGCATGTCAGCATGTCAGGGACGGATGGAGGCAGAGAGGCAGAGGCGGAGAGGGTCTGGGGGAATATCAATTGGCGCATGCTGAGTTGGTTGTGAGTCAGGTGAATACATATGCAAGCAGGTCATACAGTAATGACATTCAACGATACGCTAACAATAGGAATAAAGAAATTGATGTGGATATCCTCCTAGCTAGCATGCAGTTTAGAGACCATGATTCTGGTCAAGCACAATACATGACAGTGTAATACAGTGAACCACATAAAGTTGCTGGTAATTGTCGGTTGGATAGCGTTTCCCCGAGCTTGAGCCGTGCTAACAGTGACGGGAAATAACTGGCGTGGGACAATCGCACGGCAAAAGTCTGCATAACCAAAAAAAAAGGAGTACCTAAAATAAAAACAAAAACAATGAAAAAAAGCGCATGCTTGCAACGAATGCGCCATGCGCAAAAAGATTTGATCAGGCCCGTGCAAGATTCGAACTTGCGTTTCTGGAAAGATGAATCCTAATCAAAATCCAAAGTACTAACCCCTATACTAACGGGCCCCCTGGTTGTTGACAGCAGTCGAATTATTGCATACTATATTCCCTACTCTCTCCCCCTGCGTTGTTCCTGTGCATACCAGTCTGAGTCTGCACATCATCGTGAAAGAGAAGCAAACCGCCCCTGACCTGTTGAATTTAGCAGGGTAATGAGCTTGAACGTTTGCAATTATTGCCTTGATACTTGCCATATAGCATAAGCTACCTTTTCAACCATAATGTGATTCGCAACAACGATCGTCGCGGGACTTCATTCATATTTAATGCCTTCAGGGTATGCACCTGCTTGCAGTCAACCACTCCACTTCATCCGCCTCCTTTACTCGAGACATCACCTGCTTTGGGGAAGAATAAAAAATTAATTGAAGAATATAATAAGGAAAAGAAAACGAGAAGTGAACAGAGACAATTTAATAAATAAACACTGTAAATAAAACAAATGTATTCTTGGACGTAACTTCTGAACAGTCGCCGTTCTATTATCTGTGACTCAGTCTTTGAAGGCCCGTCATAATGCGGACCCATATGCGGCTGAGGCTTCTGTTCTCACAACATGATCCAAGAATCATAAACCTCGCCATGACACACCCACTATATAGAGAACTAGCCTGACCACGAACAGTCCTGCCGTCTCTTCCGCCAAAAGGGGAACAGAAGCTCTCAAGACCGGATTATGCCGCTTGGGCCATTTGATGCTCGTACCAGACGATCTCGATGTGCCGCTTGTTCCGCAAGCCATCTCAAGGTATGATCAGCTTTGTGAATCAGTCGAAATCAAGCAAGTACATGCTCACAAAAAAGAGTGCTCTGGAGATCTTCCTTGTGACAATTGCTCACGTAAACGCATTTCATGCACATATGCTGCTCGCAATGCGGCCAAAAAGTCGATACTCGTCGAAAGTGGAAGTCTGAAAACCCCAGGCAACTGGTTTTCACAGCCGGACTCCTTTCAGACTCGACGAAAGTCCACAGTTCACCAGCCAAACAGTGTCGTCAAACCTCCTGCCAGATCGAAACCAATTAGGTGTTTGATAGACGAAGATTCCCGATATTTATCATTTTTGATCTCTTCGTCAAAAGCAATAGCTTCACCGGAAATAGTAGAACCGCTGGAGATGATGTCAAACAATTGACGAATCTGCATTCGCGCAAAGGAAACCATGTTCTCCATGCAATGTTGGCGGTTGGAGGGCTATTCGCTGCAAAGAGGAACCTCGTCGAGGCAACAGTTCGCCAGGAAACGATGCTGGTCGCATTTCAGCATTATTCCTACTCGATAGAGGGGCTTCGCGAAGCCATCAACGGGTTGGAATCGAGGCTTAGACCCAAACGGCAGAAGAGCTACGACGAGCACGTCTGTGTTCTGTGGACGACTTTCTTTCTTGGACTGTTTGAGGTACGTTTTTATCGCAATACAGGCTCTTGGCACCGGCTTACACTTTTTCAAGCTCATGAACGATGCAACCGGTCGCGGTTGGCAGCAATACATCATCCACGGAACGCGCATGGCACTCAAAGCCAGCGGGCCGTCGGTATGTCGCTCTGGGACCGGCTTGTCGTTCTTTACCCAAGCTAGGATCTTTGAGATCAGCCGCACGATTCTCTTCAATGAGTCTACATTTCTTACGGAAACGGAGTGGGTGGCTTTGTCCAGAGATTTATTCTCAGGTGAAGGTGCTCAGAGCTGGTCACCCCTGGATTCTCTGCTCGACATCATGGTGATGTGCTCTGACTTGAGGGCTCGGTACGTGTTATATACTGCAGCATGGTCACGAGAGCAAAATTTTGCCATTCAGTACTAACTTCTCAAACAGAGCGGCAAACTTCATTGAACACTGCCATACCACACCACATTTGGAAGCAAGCCCGGAAGCTGTCTCCATATTCGAGGATGGTTTCAGGTTGCGAGAGGCCCTGAATACTTGGAGATCTGCCTATATAACAAATCAACCGGTGTCCAGTGAAACTGCCAGCATGAACTGCGCCAATCCTCTTGAAGGTACCCAAGCTTACGTCCATGTATCCGACGATGCAGTGAGGACACCGAGCACATTGTTATCCTGGATCTTCTACGCATCGATCAGCATTTACCTTTCCGGTGTATTCGATTACGAACTTGCCCAATGGAATACCATCGGTCGCGAAGTACCGATACTCGATGGACTGAGTATTACACGCCATCTTCACACAATCTTGGCTCTCACAAGACTCGCTCTAGACCAGACATCTTTATCGCCGTTGCTGTTCCTGTTCCCTCTTCGTATCGCCGGGGCCAGATCATACCAACAACAGCACCGTGATATGGTGAGTGAACTGGTGACTCAGATTGGAAAATCTTTCGCCGTCGCTGGAGCCATTGAGTCCGATTTGGCTTCGCTATGGGAGCTCCGGGCCTTTCAACGTCAAGAGTTCCTGGCGTGACTTGTTGTCTGCACTTGGCTTCATGAAATGGTATATGCACTGTACAAATCATTTTGCTAGATGCTAGATGATTTTTTCTTGAATGACTCATTAATCTCATTATACACCCGAAATAATATGGTATCTAGTATTATATCTTAAATCGCTTTACTCGTCCAACTCAGAATACCGACTTCTTGGACCACTTCGACTTGGCCCTAATGCTCCTCCCATACTTATAAAATATGAATGGCACGGGAATCAGCAAAGCGGCGAAGCCTCCCGTGATGCTCGACCCTGGTCCCACCCCAATATTGTGGTATAAAGGTCCAACGACAAGAGGAAATGCTCCAGCAAAACAAGATCGCAGGAAGGTGTTCGCCGCAACAGCCGAAGCAGCATACGCCTGAAACGTATCGACCAGATAATTAAGCGCAGCTTGGAATATAGTGAAGAAACCCGTACCCATAAGTACGAGGCCGATACACGGAACAATCCAGTGAATATTCGGTTCTGACGTCCATCCGAGCACGAACTGCCCGCCGCTGAACAGCAGCGATCCAAGCATCATTGGCGGTAGTCGCTTTTCGGGAACAGCCCTGTTCCCAGCCGCATGGTAATATTTATTGTAGACGGTCTGATTGTACACATTCAGACCGCACCCAAGGATGGCACCAATGAAGATGCACAGGAACGGCAAAGACGCGACGAGAGGTTTCCAGCCGCGAACTTCGCCGAAGATGATGGGGATGACGCCCAACTGCATGTACAGAATACCGTAGCAGAAACTAGCATACAGCGCCATCAGGAAGCATATGGGCGTGCAAATAAGCTGGATTGGTCGCAGCAAGAATTTGTGCGCGAGCTCGGATATGCTGACGTCCCATTCTTCGAATTTGGCGTGTAAAGCCCAGTTTCCGGTGTCGTGACGCAGACGCCGGGCTTTATATACGAGCAATTTCGGAGGATAGCTCTCGTCGATGAAGATTATGGCGAATAAGAGGACGACGGCTTGCAGAATACCGGTCAGGTATTCCGTCCATCGCCAGCCCAAGGAGTCCTGCTGCGCAACGGCCGTCGAGACAATGGGACCTGGTTCGAGGAGTTAGCTTCAACACCAAAACTCGCGGTCACGATATCAATTTTCTTCTTACCCAAAACAGGTCCTCCTACAACTGCCATTGCGTAGCCAGCCATTGCGATTCCTCTCCATGCCGGAGTGTATAAGTCGCCCAACACACCGCCTGTGTTCGTCACGGGCGCGGAAGCAAAGAACGCGCCAAAGAACCGAGTCAGCATTAACGTCTGGAAATGCTTCGCAGTAGCGCTACCAAAACTGAAGCAAATGGCTATAAACATGGGCACCATGACGGCTATTCTCCGTCCATAGACTTCGCTCAAGGGTGCCCAGAGCAGAGGCCCTATGCCGAAGCCGAATAGAAACAAAGTTGTTCCCAGCACAGCGACCTGCGAGCCCACATTGAACTCCTCCGCAATCTGAGTCGTACCGGCCGAGTATGCAGACGATGCCCACGTCGCTGTCATGGTCACGAGGCCATAGAGCAATGTGGTTGACACTTTTTTGTGCGTCACCCAATTCAATGGGTGGTACGGATCGTCAGGGCCGTCAAAATCGACGAGCTCGGCCTCGCTCGTCGGAACATGCGCGAGGGGATGCGTGAACTGCGCGACAGGTCGCGATCGGATTCTCGACAGAACGGTATCTCGGCGGCTCACTGCTCTGGCGAGACTGCCCGTCGCGGTAGCGGTCGATTCTGCGCGTCGTCTCCGGCTACTGCTTCTGTTTCTGCTAGAGGCGGAATTATGGGAACGAATCTCTCGTAATGTAGGACGGTGCCCATCGAGCTCTTCAGGTTTCGACTCGTCGTCCGAGTCGAAGCTGTCTTCGGTGCTAGACTCCGTCGGAGACTCTACGTCATGAAGACTATTCGCATGGGGAATTGCGGGATCCGCATTTGAATCAAGAGCACCGTCTGGGCCATTGTGTTTTTCTTCTGACATGACAGGATCTCACAATGTAGGAAAAAACCAATTATAAGAAACGAGCGAGATGTTTATTGTGAATTGCTCTTCTGGATTGTAGTTGTAGTAGACCCCTCCATTACGTAGTGATCTGGTATGTGGATAAAAAAGAGCCAAAACGGCTTCTATTTGAATGACCGAATTCTGGCAGTAGACCGGGCCGACGATCGGCAGGCAGTCCCAGCGCGACCGACGCCGGCAGTTCAAGCAAAATTTATTGTAACCCGAAAAAGCTCTGTTCAGAAAAAACACCCGGCAGGCTTTCGGTGTCGAGCATCGGAATCGGCACGGAAATGCCGTGGAAACGGGGCCCTTATCATGACGTCAACCCGGCTAGCAGTTGTCCTATTTGCTGTGAGCAGTGGCGCATGCAGATTAGTCCCTGTAGGGCGAGAACGAGAATTTTCCACATTTAAGCACCTCTGTGGCCGGCTATGCATATTAAGAAGCCGAATTCTGACAATTAATTTCGATAACTTCTGCCATTTGACTAGCGGCAAATGGTTGATGTAACTAGCTTATAAATACGAGGAAGCATATAAGAAATTATATCCTTATAAATTAGCTACAGCGGTCAAGGGCGAGGAACGCCTTCCATGAACGACTACAGCCATGCCTGGCGATAGCCAACCTAAGCTGTCGGCTATTTTTGGATGTCTGAGGGAAGGAATAATGTAGGCGCTTGGAGATGGTTTCCAAGCAGCAGCGATTGAGTCACGCGAGGAGGAGCGGCGTTGGACATGGGAACGGAGATGGGGGGGGGGCAAGGGACAGGGAAAGGCAGGTGTTGGTGCCATGGGAGTAGAGATGCATACTGTAAGCACAGTGGACCTGCGCTGGGTGGTTCCCCCACGTTGTCTGCGCACCACCAAAAGTCGCAGCAGAAGCCGCTAGATCCGCTGGCGTCAACAGCGCTTCTTGCATGAGGTAATAATAGGATTATTATTAGTTACTGTTACAGTATTGAAATCTATTGTAGCATATATATATATATAAAGAAATAAATTATTAGTGCATCTAAATAAGCACTTCACGCTGCTACCTAGAGGAGGTGGGGGTGGGGGCTGGGACTATGATACGATATCAGGCAACAGGACGTTATTACATCTTCCTTCGTGTTTCTCATACCTTGTAAATGAATCGAGTAGAGTACACTGATATTAATATATGCAAGACAAATATCGTGCTTGTGTCAAACGGCAAGGTCCATCTCATATATAAGACCTAGCTGCGACAGTCTGGTCACAGTTATTGTTATGGTAGACGCTCAAATTTTAGCTCAAGGAAAAAAAAAAAAAAGACAATACAATGTCATGGCTACTGTCGACAATCCCATTTCTAGGCAAATTCAAAGTATCGCCAGTTGACCCGGTATATCCGGAAGACGAAATCGTGCCCGTTGCGTTATTCGACGATACCACCACACTGCGTGCATGTCTTCTCATATGGCTATTCAGGTTTGATGAGGTTCTAGACACCGAAATGCTTCATTCCTCTCTGTGTCGGGTCCTAGGGAGAGATGGATGGAAGAAATTGGGCGGGAGATTAAAGCGTCGGGTAAGTATGGATTCTTGCCCCCCATCACTTCGGTGACAGCCATATGTGAACTCTGCTTACTGAAACTGCAGACTTCGGACGGTAAATTTGAGATACATGTTCCGCCACGATTCACAACCGACAGGCCACCTGTTTCTCTCAGAGTACAGTCGCTCTCCATGCGCATTGATGAACATTCTTTAGCATCCAAGCTCCCAAGATCTACCGGCAAGGTAGCGACATTCCTCGGCCCACGAGCTTTCAACGGCCTACCTTTGGGCCCGGGGCTACCTTCTTGCTTGGAGGATCTGCTCTCCGGCGACATGCCTCAGATTGGCTTAAACATCATCCAGTTCGAGGATAGTACTCTTGTAAGCCTAAGTCACTCACATATGACTGCTGACCTGATGAGCATCACTGCGTTGTTTAAGGCATGGTGTCTCGAATTAGCTGGCAAGTCGGATGAGGTGACACCATGCAAAGGGATACGCGATGATCCCATGGCATGCCTCTACGAGCCCCAAATAAATGAGAAGCATGAGCTTGCAGGAAAAGAAGTGACTGGCTGGCGGTTTGCCTATTGGACTTTGTGGGCACTGTGGGAGTCAAGGCGCATGTCGCTCGAAAATCGCATCTTGTGCATTCCCCCGACCACGATGCAAAATTTGATGGCCCGGGCTCGCAGCACGATCAGCCGAAGAGTCGATGATTCCTCGCTGAGGCCAGTCGAAATTGACCCCTACTTCATAAGCGAAGGAGATGTGCTTGCTGCAATAGCCTGCAGTCTCTGCGCAGGCCCTGCCCGCCAACTCGAGTCGCAACATCGTGACTCAACTGGCAGTAGATCCTCGCTCTAGGAGTCAAGGGTTCGAGCCACATGTCGCGTATCTAGGTAACTTACCGACATCAGTGTTCGTCGACTGCAATGCAAACGAGATCCGCGAAACGTCGCTGGGGGATCTTGCCTTTTTCATTCGCAAATCTATCGCATCGCAAGTCTCAGAAACTCAAATGAAGGCTTACGCTGCACTATGTGCAGAATCGGTTAAGAAGAGCAACAGGAACGTAATGTTCGGCGATAAGGATATGTCTTACCAGCTCATGTCGAATTGGCTTAAGGCCAAGTTATTCGAGAATGTTGACTTTAGTCCTGCAATTGTGAAGGAAGCGCCAGAACGCCTGAGACCCACTCCGACGTACAGGCGAGGCCATCCCAGTTATTTTCACGGCGCAGACCCAGGACATGTGGATGAACCTTTTATTCTCAATCTGTGGGTAGTAATGGGCAAGGATCATAGCGGGGATATTTGGCTTTCATGTGTTCTTCCTACGAAAACCTGGTTCAAATTGGTCGAGTATTTAAAAGAGTTTGATACATAGAGCACAAATCTATTCGAGTTAAATCCCGGAGAGCTCTCACTTTCATCGCCTTCATTATGAAAGGTGCTTCTCCCAAGCCGCTAACAACATCTGCATCCTCTGCGTGGGATTCCGAGCGATTTCTATAGGACTGATATCATAGCCTCTCATTCGATACTCTTGGGAAAGAAGGAGGGCGGTACCAACATGCGCCCCAAGATCCCACATAGAGAAATTCTCCAAGTTCTCGTCTTGGGGATGCAGACCTAGCTTCGCCCAAGCCTCTTGAACTATACCCCTTGCTATATTTGATTCAGTGAGTCGAGATCCTTGAGATGGACACATCGATGCTGTGTGATTTTGTAGAGAACTTGCGAGCTTGTCGTAAGAGCTGTCAGCATCCTTGCACATCAGCCTTCCGACCTCATCAATGGTCCAGTTTAAGGCTGACGGGAACAGCAGTAAGACTGTTTTGAATCGCTCCGTTATCCAGCGAATCTGAGTGTCCGAGATCGTGTCAGAGGAATACTTCAAGGCCACTTCCAGCTCATTCTTTGACGTATTTGGACTTGCAATGACGTGGATGTCAGTTACGTCTCCCAACTGACCTTCAACCGATAACGAGCAACTAGTCTGAGCAAGCTTGAAGTCATGGCCGAATGACGCATGATTCTGATAGACAACTACTGAACTGAACTTTGTCCAAGGAGGCCAGGACGAGCACTCCTCAATAATGGTACGACTGCCAAGATGGTGGTGAGGTATGCTGGCAATATGTGAATCATGAATATGCGTCAGAAACGCGCCCAGCGTCATCGCCGCGTCAATTCGCGCTCTAACAGGTATCTGATTGACGCAAGGCCCTCGCACTTTGTCCATATATGTGAATGACGAGAGGTATCGATTAGCGCTGACTTCTCCAAATACTACATCTGCCGAATTGACAGCTTTGGAGATGACCAGCGCCCATGCTGCTTTGACAACACTAGATGGTGTGGTGGCGGGAGCAGTGCGTAAGCTGTTCAAGGGCACAGATATCTCCACCTGTTGAACTAGAGCATGGCCACGTAAAGATCCAACCAATACTGGGGCTAATAATGGCATGGAAGCTCCTTCGAGCTGGACTTTCCAGTAATTCTTGGATTGGGATTGATCGAGCCCTTGAACATGAGATACCCAGGTGTGAAACTGTGAGCCTGTACTGAGTGGTCGTTCAACATACGCTGCAGCGAGATCCTCTTGAATCAAGCCTAAAGACACTGCATCGTACAGAGCATGGTGAATTTCCAGGCGGATACTTTGGCAGCGGCCTTGACTATCGTGGGCTAGATGAAAACAGGCCAAGGGATGGCCTTCTAGGAACGATACCCTCATATTAGAGGCTTCCCCTTGCTCCGCATAGGAGATGGGACAAAGTTGTTTCAGCACAACTTGGTATAGTTCTGCGTTCGCCTGAACGAAAACAGTGCGCAGTATTGCATGGTGCTGTACAACTTTTTCGCAGGCAACTCGAACCGCAGACAGCTCAAGAGGGGCACTGAAGTTCCAGGTGAGGTCGATGTAATATGCCTTCTCGGCAATTTCGCCGGCAGCAAGCATCATCAACTGCGAATCTGTAGCTGGTACTACGGCTTCAAGATCTTCAAGGGCTGAGGATTTGTTTCCGAAAAACTCGAGCCGTTGAAGTAGCTCCGCAGTCAATTGTTTGCCCTGCTCGGCTTCGGTATTCAACGTCAAAGAGGACACGTTGTCGCTACTCACAATGTTGCTGTCGATCTTCTCTGTTTTAGCGAGTATAGAAGCGATAGTTAGACTTCTCAACATGTCTGCAGTGTTGACATGAATGCCATGTTCAAGGCATCTACTCGCTACATGCATAGCGAGAATCGAATCACCACTCAACGACAGAAATCGACTTTCTCGCCCAATCTTGTCCCTTGAAAGATTCAATACCTCGGCCCATATATATTGCAGAGTTCTTTCGCCATCTGTCTGCGGCGGACTTGGCACTTCAATCTCGGTGGGATTGATAATATTCTGCCAGGCAGAAATATTTTTCAACGTCCTCAACCACTGGCCAACAGCCCACCGGTCCAGCTTCATTGAGATCGTTCGAGGCATTGCGCTCATGGGTATCCATACCGTTGGCACCATGTATGTCGGCAATCTTGATCTCGCATGCTCGCGAAGTGTGCGGAGATAGGTCAACTTGGTGTCTGCCTGCTCGCTGGGGATCTGCTGCAGTACCTGCTCAATACACATCCCCGGGAATTTAAATGAGACAATCGCCACCAAATGTGTACGACCGTCGATAATCTTGGTTGACGTAAAAACATCTTCGACAGTTTTGCATTCAGCAACGACGTTCTCAACTTCCCCCAGTTCTAGCCTCTGTCCTCGAATCTTAACTTGATTATCCTTTCTCCCCAAGAAGTGGATACTTCCATCAGGATTATACTTTGCTAGGTCTCTGGTCCGATAGAATGTCCTTTTCTTGACGCTGCCAGCTTCTCCGGCCCACGAAGGCGGCTCAGTGAACGATATTCTGGATTTTGCTGGATCTTTCAGGTAGCCTCTTGCAACTCCCGGACCGTCGATTATCATTTCACCGACAGCCCCAATAGGCATTAGTTCATTTGCTTTGGTCGGATTGACAATCCAGATGGAACAATTGATCGGAGACCCTATACTTTCAGGATAGAGAGATTTAGGTCCAAGTTCTGCGATTGCACTCAGTATACAGCTCTCGCAGGGACCCCAGCCGTTGAAGAATCGCACCTTCGAACCCCAAATGCGGGCTGCGTCGGGTCCGACAGGCTCGCCTGCCGAAATGAGCATCTGTAAATGGGGCAGATCTTCGGAGGAAAGGATGCGAATGACAGTTGGAGTCAACCACAGGTAGTCAATGAGGTTATGGTTGAGGTAGTCAGCCAACTGAGAAGTACGAGCATCCTCTGACGGTACACATAGAACGCCACCAGACAGAAGAGCCCCTAAAGTCTCGGCAAGATGTATGTCCCAGACGTACGAAGCAAATTGCATCATTCGGCAGCCTGGTTGCCAATTCAACCTCCGGATGAGTTGAGTGAGCGACGATGACAAGTTGCGGTGCTCGAGCATAACGCCTTTTGGAACGCCTGAACTGCCGCTCGTGAACAGAACTACAGCCAGGCTGCTGGGACAGCACGCATCGATGAGTGTAGTTTGTTCACTGATTTCTGACTGCTTGCTGATAGAAGAGGCGCTGATCTCGAGAACTGTCTTCGCAAGGCCTGAGCATTGTGCTAATTCAGAGGGTGAAGTCAAGATCGTCTTGATCTCCGAGTCAGAGATAATAGCTAGTTTTCGTCTAAGCGGGTCGGATGGGGATATTGCGACATAAACAGCCCCGGCTTTTAGAATGCTAATAAGAGCAACTACAGCCCACGCAGACTTTGTAAAGACGCAGCCGACCAGGTCGCCAGACTCAACTCCGCGTTGCTGTAAAGCTCCCGCGAGACAGTCTGATAGATGGTCTAGCTCGCGATACGTCATGTTGCAGTCCCAGGCCGCAATAGCGAGGTGCTCTGGACACTCACGTGCTTGTTTGCGGAACAGTTCGTGGATAAGGGTTTCTTCGCAATCGAAACCCTCCGAGTTCCAAGTTTTGACTACAGTCAGATCTGATTGACTGAAGAGGGCTTTTTATCAATGAATGCAGATAGTGCTCAAAAGTGTGCATAATTCTTTGAAGCTGTATGGAAGGAACCACTCTCAAGTCAGCTTCAACCTTGATTGATACTCCATTCTCCTGTAAATCACAGTTTATTGCGAGAGCGAAAGATCCTGAAGGCTCGACCATATCATCATATGTCACTTCCGCCGACTCCTGGGGATCGCTCCAGCATGGTCGAATGTTCAACAATGTTTGAAACCTTGACGCTACGCTCGCAGGCTCGCAGACAGTTCTGATTCGAGTCAAGCCGTACTGTAGAGAATGACTGTTCTGCAGCGTCCGTCAAGCGGCAGCCCTGTCTTTGAGCATACTTTCGACAGTCATTGCGCGTCGTAGATTGACTTGAACGGGGACAACAGCCATGGATGGCCCCATTGTAGTGCTTGAAGTCTCACTCCAAGATTTGCGTCCTGACAGAATCAAACCAAAGGCAACGCTATCGCTGCCTGTGTAGATCGATGAAGTCATCGCCCACGCTGCTTCTATATATGAAGCAACATGAGCTAGAGATACAGTATGATCAAAGTCTGCTTTTGACCTCAGGGTATAGTTTCCAAATGGTATGTGTCCATGATCGACCTTGGGGAAGATCGCTGGAGAGCCTTTAAATTGAGCACTTCAGAAGTCTCTGGCGGCACATTGGTCAATGTCCAGACATGACTTGACGAACTCCTTGAATGGGGCCCTTGTCTTTGGCTCACTGCCATAGTATACGCTGAGAATATCCTGAAACAATGGTGTTAAAGAGGCGTGGTCCATAATCGCATGATGCATCGTCAAGATCAGCTTGGTCCCAATGATTGCCGTCCGAAATAATGGATGCCCGAGGGATAACGGTTCATTTCTGTCGGCTTGCAAATAAGACTCAAGACCTTCCATTTGAGATAGAAGCAGTGTCTTGTGGCTTGTTTTAATGACAACTTGCACAAGCTCATGATTCAATCGAACAAGGCGGGTGCGCAGAATTGCATTGAGTGAAACAATGCGCTCAATGGCAGAGCAGAATAGTTCTTTATCGATGGACTGAGAAAGAGATAGAATGAATTGAAAGACGCTCGCCCCTGGGTGAATGCTTGTCTCGGCCACAATGGCTTCTTGCAATGGTGTGCAGGCGTAAATATCTTCGATCTCTTCATGCGATACCGCGCACGCTGCCGCGGTGTCTTCTAATCCGCGTTTTCCAATATCTTGTAGCGACAATATGTGGTTAAAGGCCATTTTGAGTGGTCAGGTTGTTAACGCTTAGATCTCGTGGCTTCAATCTATTCTTTTATAACGCTACTTAGCATTAAATCGCGTTAAAATTGATTTTGAAAGAGGCGAGCAAGTTAGGTCTTGCAACGGATTTCCTAGCGAGAATTTGCGTGGTTTTGCAGATTGACTGCAGCTGATGCAGCCAAAAGTGAACAGCGCGGTTTTAGAGGACCGTGAGCTACCACTTCATAGCATTTGAATAGCTTAGGTCGCGAGGGATATGTTAGAATAGATTTTTCTTTTTCCGAATTTAGGCATCCATTCTAAAAAGCCGGGTACGGTTTCATGCTTGTTTTTGCAATTGTGGACTTTCATGTGCTACCTAACTCTAGGAGTGGCTGCCGGTTAATCCGATGTTTGCTTTATTTAGCCAACATGGATTCTGCTCCTTGTGCGCTCTAAGCTATGTCGCTGGGTCAGTTGCGGTAGGATTCAACGCCCTATAAACTCCCGCTTGGTAATTACTATAACGCCGGCGCTCGGACTGTGGTTGGAATTTTTCAGTAGCAATCTATGCCAAACGATCCTATCATGTCTATTAATTAATTATTGCATTCCTTATCCTTCTCTTCATTCCAAAGGCTGGGAAGTTATTCGTGCAATCTATAAACAGATCTAAGCAAACTTGAAAACCCCACGAGCAAGTTTGTTACAACAAATCCTTCAATGCAGTACTGTCTCAGTCGACGTGTTCTGGGGATCAAATACGAGAAGCGAGGCTCGAGTGGAGAAGCACCTCAAAAGAGACGTTTCGCGCAGATAGATACCTAGGTATTACTCGGTCCAAGATGCGACTCAAGGAGCTTTCTTCGGCAGTAATTATGTTTTAGTAAGCTGCTGGAACAGCATTGGCTTCTGCGATACTTTTCAAAAAGGCGCTCCATCCGCGTTATCTTGGAAACTAGCCCAAAACCGAAGCCCAAGAATTGTTAACGTCTCAATCAATAACTCATTCGTCGTCGGTCCACGGGTTGGACACTTACAACTATGCCAGAACGTGTACCTATCGCTGTCATTGGCCTATCCTACCGTGCTCCTGGAGTCGGACGGTGCGGCCTCTGGGACTTTTTGGCTCAAGCAAAATCCGCTTGGTCCAACGTCCCAGTAGATCTCTTTGACTATGAAGCATTCTCATCCGAACAAAGATAAGGCGGGATGTATATCTGCTAAGGGGGGTCACTTTTTGCCCGAAAACGTGCATAGCTTTGACTCTGGAGCCTTCGCTCTGAGATATGATGAAGCTCGGGCTGTCGATCCCCATGATCGTCTGCTCCTCGAATGTGCGTTCGAGGCAGCTGAGAGCGCAGGAATCACATTGCCAGACCTATCAGGCTCTAATATTGCAGTGTTCTCGGCTATCGGCTCTCCTGAACATGGTCATATGCTTGGAGAAGATGCTCCTGTGTCATCGGCATGGACTTGTACTGGCGGAGTGCCATGCATGTTCGCGAACTGCTTGTCGTACTTCTTCAACCTTAAGGCGCCAAGTATAGCGCTAGATGCTGCTTTTGCAAGCAGCACTTATGCCATTCACATGGCTTGCCAGAGCTTACAAGCGGGTGAATGTGATTCCGCATTCGCTGGCGGTGCTAACTTGCTCCTCAGCTCTAGCCAGTGGAGTTTCCTAGATACAATGGGTGCATTGTCGCCAGAGGGGAAATAATTTTCTTATGACGTGAAAGGTTCAGGCTTTGGTCGCGGTGAGGGCGGTGCTTGTCTGCTACTTAAGCGTCTAGACGATGCCGTCGCTGCTGGGGATCCAATCCACGCTGTCATCAGGAATTCGGCATGTAACCATAGCGGCAAATCATATGGAATCACCATGCCAAGCAGATCGGCGCAGGAAGAGCTCTTGAGGCGGCTTCACCGCGAAGTCGGACTGAATCCCCATGACACTTCTGTTGTTGAGGTACTGTTGATTTCTTAAGCTTCGAAAATTGTTTAGTCCCTTACCAAATTCGAGACAGGGCCATGGCACAGGAACCAAAGTTGGGTAAGTTCCCAAAACCTAATCGGCAGCCTAAGACGCTCATTTCAGAACAGTGACCCGATCGAGGCTGGTTCCTTTACTACCGTGCTTGCGAGTCATCGTTCGCCTTCAAATCCCCTGTATATTGGGTCTCTTAAATCGAATTTCGGGTCAGCATTTATGTGGTTCTATATAGTTATGTGTGTTCCTGGCTAATGGATAATACCAGGCATTTGGAGGGCGCAAGTGGAATTCTTGGATTGATCAAGGCTATCTTAATGTTGCAGCATGAGATCATTCTACCGAATCATGGATTCGAGAAATTCAACAAGAACATTGAGGACTCGGACAAGTTGAGAGTATGTCAAGCAATGTCCAGGAAAAAGAATTCCTCAACATATTCCAGCTTGTTCTTCAACAGTTGATACATGATTACAGGTGGTTCCTTCGCCATTACCTTCGCCAACTGGCGAAGCCAAACGCATTCGTATCACAAATTTTGGTAAGAGTATTTCTACACCTATCATCAGGAGATACGACGAGTAAACTAAACTGTATTAGGCTTTGGCGGCAGCAACTCTGCCGTGATTCTGGAGCCGGCGCCGTCGTCAATGACCAAACTTAATGGCACGAACAAAGGACAGAGTGAGGGCAGCTGCATTAACGCCACAAATAAAATCTGTAGCTTGTTCCTTAAGTCTGAGAGCACCCACGAGATCAAGAGCCCCAGAAGAGTGCTCGTTCTCTCCGCCAAGTCTATGAACAGCCTTTCAGCATACTTGCCATCCTTCGAAGGTTATTTGAGTACTCGAGAAGATGATGAAAACTTTATAAAAGACGTTGCCTTTACGCTTGGACAGCGCCGGACACACCATGCGTACAGAGTTGCTGTATCTTCGGCAGATTTGGCAGAATTCAGAACGAGGCTGGCAACAGTCAAGCCGAAGAA
>AFRD01000304.1:0-41507 GCA_000222875.2 Periglandula ipomoeae IasaF13
CAATAAAATGACAAATGGTTGACGAGACTCACTCCAAAGGCGTAGTTGGGTTCGCCAGAAATCATTATTCCGAGATAGAGTTGGACAGGCTCTTGTAGCGGCGTGCCCTAGTCATCTAAAGGCAAAGCAAGACCCAGAGAATGTCAGCCATCCGGGTCATTGACACCGGTGTCGGTGAAGGGTGTCGGTGTCCGAGGACAAGCGAATGCTATGCACTTAATATTATGCTGGGAGATGGCAGTGGCATAACGAGAGACTATACAAAAGACGATGGCCGTTGACAGCTTAGAAGATTACGAGATGGACAAGTTTGGTCCGACTCGGGAATAAATCTTTTTTTTTTTCGCGTGGTGGCCCGCCAGTTGATCTTGTAGGACCCTGGGTGCAGCGTCAAGTCGTAATAGTGTCACACTTGGTGCAGTGCAGTGCAGCAGCCTCTCAGCCGTCTGAGCTGGGAGCTGTGAGAGTGACGCCCACGACACTGGTCGCCCGCCTGTCTCTTGATGTGCCTGTAATACATTGTCACAGAGAGCGAATCAGCAGGCGTCAAACTAATTTTCTGTGGGGCGTCCAGCAACCAGATGTCGACGAAGAAGGATCGCAATCAGCCGGCTTCCAATTGGCCCACGTGATGGCGTTTTTCTCTGTTCCTGCCGAAAACCTTCCATAATCTCCCGGTCAAGGAGCTCTATCGCTTCATCACTTCAGCAATCAACGATTCGAACGTCGACTAAATCGTACCGAATACGTTACCATCCTTCCGTGAGCAAGACATTTACGAGCACATTGAACTTTCATCTTTTTGCTGCTGCATGCACACGACTTTCCGCCACGACCGGACCTCCCTAATACTCCGGCAAGAAATAACCTTTGCGACAGTCGCAACTCCTGCGATCAGTCGTCAAGGTGGCTGCTCTAAGCACTCTGCGGTTATCCGCAAGGATATCTCATGCCAGACCGGCATGCACGCGAGGTAGCGTCAAAGCCTGCCGGGCAAACAGGCGATGTTACGGCACAGTCACAACCAGCGACAGGCACCACTCACGCGAACCTCTTCACCCGACCAATACAGCTAGGCAGTCACAACGACCGTGGTCGAAATCATTGTATCTTGAACCATCAATAACGAAAACACCACCGACACCGCAATTCTACGTACCTTCCGTCCTCCCCCGGGAAGCCGCCCAATCACCCACCGTACACAAGATTCACATTCTCGGGGAGGATGAGCGATCAAAGTTTATCGCCCACGCATTATCAAGCGTGTACGACTCGGTTGAATTGCTCGGATGGAGAGGCTATTCGTCTTCGAAATATCGCAACATACAAAAATCTCGGACGAGCAGCCGGCGGGCTACGTCCAGTGTTGAAACCAATTTAGCCATTCCCAGGGCACTCGCCAAGGATGACGGTTCCCGAATCGATCAGCTTGTAGTGACTGGCCGTGGTCAAGAGGCCACTGAGTCACTGAAGACAGTTAAGCACCGAATCGACGACAACACCACAATTTGCCTCATGAACGATGGGTTGGGAGTTCTAGAGGATGTAAGGAAGAAGATTTTCAATGGAACCGATGCCAACCCGAGCTTCTTGCTTGGACATATGAGCCATCGTCTGGCCTTCAACCGAACGTACGACGCAGTTACTCAGCTCAAGCAGGGTCAAACCAAATTGACGTTTGCTCAAGCACCTCGCATGCGTGTAAAGGATATGCAGAAGATCGAAGCACGGCCAAACTTTGTCAAAACACTAGAAGAAGTCGAGATCTTGGATTCTTCATTTACACCATACGACCAATGGCTACGATTCAAGCTACCCTCTGTTATATTCGACTCTGTCGTGGAGCCAGTGTGCGTGCTTCTCGAAACGCCGTATCATGGTTTAATGCAAAATCCCTCTGCGCAGCACATTATGCACGGCCTATTGTCCGAAATCATTGCTGTTCTGGGAAACATGCCAGAATTGAAAGGGTCAACAGTCATTAGGGACTATATTCAGAGCAAAGGAATTCGAAAGTTCTTGTATAGCCGGATCATGGGCAAGCGATCACAACCAAGTCAGCTCGCCCGACGGATCGAGAAGGGACTGCCAACAGACGTCGAGTATCTAAACGGATATTTCCTTCGTCGCGGTCAGAGAATGGGTGCGGATATGCGGATGAACACAATGATGCGAGACATGGTCAAGGCGAAGCACTCACAGGCCATTGAGCGGCTGAACTCTTTTGTGCCTGTGGAAGAAACGTCTATTCCAAGCGACTCTGCATTCAGGTACCGCACCTTGCCGCGTTGGAAATAATAGTGTACAAAACTGTATTCTTTTTGTTCGGTTTTATAGAAGATCTAGCATAGCATCGGCGTGTATCATATCAGCTATTGGATTGCGAATCACATACATTTGGGGCTGCTATGTACATTAAAACATGACACTCATTGTGCACAGACAAAATGAAACAAATACAAACCCAAATCAGGCACAGCATGCCTCATGACAGAAATCGAAACAAAGCCGTTCAGTGTCGAATTCATCCATTTATGGCTCACGTGATGACAAAGCTCACCTGCTCCTCCACCTAGAGGCAGCTTCGTCAGTGCCCCGCCATAGTTCCCATCACTGCAAATACAAAGCGATACTTCAAAATGGACGATTCCGAGCTCGAACAGGTAAGCAGCCACTTTCGCAATCCAGATTCCTGTAGCTAATATCCGTCAAACAGATCAGGAAGGCTCGTCTCGAGCAGCTGAAAGCGCAGTCCGGCTCAGCAGGCGGCGGCTCCCCATCTGGTGGCCAAGACCAAGAACGTCAAAAACAGTACGCTTTCTTCACATTTCATGCACTACTCCTCCCATGTCTTTATTGTGTGTGCTAACGCGGGTATCAGACAACAAGATGAAGCCCGCCAGCACATCCTCAACCAGATCCTCCACCCCGAAGCAGCAGATCGCCTCGGCCGAATCCGCCTCGTAAAGGAGCAGCGTGCAACAGACATTGAAAACCGACTGATCACGCTGGCGCAGACGGGACAGTTGAGGCAGAAGGTCACGGAGGCGCAGTTGAAGGAGCTTTTGAATGCCGTGGCGGATAATAAGGAGCAGGAGAAGATCGTGGTGAGCAGGCGGAAGGGGTGGGATGATGACGATGACGACTTGTTGGACCTGTAAGGGTGCATGAATTATGATACCATTTTTTCTTTTCGTGGCTCTTATCACGGTGATCAGTCAAAAAAAGGCTGTGTGTTCTTAAAGGATGATTTTGTTGTGGTGACGGTTAATGATACATGGTTCTATGTGCATTGCGCTATACTAATACAATTCGACTCCAACGAGATGAGTTGAAAAGGCGGATTCAGATGCCCTTCTCTCTTATTTCTTTGAGCCTCCTCTTTTCCTCCTTCGCTCGTTTTCGAATCGCCCTCAGATCAGGCGGTCTCTCGATACCCAGCTCCGTCCGCAGCTCGTCCACGTCCCGCTCCAACTGCTCCTCCCAAAACACATTAATGACTTCCTTACTTCGTGAACCATTCCTCAATGCCCATGGTAGGTAAATGCTCCAGAATCTCTGTCGTTCCTGTGGCTTCATCGTAGCCGCCGCGAACATGCTCAATCCCGGCATGGGCAGACATGTGTTTGCCCATTCAAAAGCCTTGAGGGCAACTTCTCCTTCTCGCACAATGGGTAGACCCGTAATGGCGTGATAAAAGTCGTGACACTCCCGGTACCGCTGCATGACGTATGCGCATTCTTCGTCGTCAATGTACCGCGTTTGATCTCGAGTGTCAGGCGAGACACCCTCGCGGTCGAGCCACGAGACGTAGGCCCGGCCAACTGTATTTTCGGGCAGCGATCGGAGGTAAGGCAGGGAGAGGGTTTTGGAGGTGATTCGTGGTCGGAGGCGGAGGATGCGACGCCCCGTAGCATCGGCGAGCATGGCGTCGCGGAGGCGGTAGATGAAGTATGGTGTTGCTGTGGATTCGCCCACCGTTGCGATGAGGTCTGCGACTACGAGTAAGCTTTTGATGGCATTTCTGGAGGAGATCCGGACAGGGAAAAGGGGAAGAATGTACCTGCTCGGTAAGGATTAATTAGAGCCATGGCGCTGGATCCAATGGCCATGCTGAGACGCTCAATCTTGGTCAGAGGCACATGGCCGGGATAATTGGGCGGCGGACGATTGAGCACCGAGAATTGCCTGGTGTCGTTTGTTGATGAAGCACGTTTTGCGCAAGCGAATGCGCGGACGGCATGCCGAGCTGTTAACGCTGGCTGCGCCCTTTTGAGGACGATATCCATTATGTATCGCTGTTGCGTAAAGTTGTGAGAATCGCGACTGTCTGCGAAGTGGGTTGAGGTAAGCCTGGGAGTGGTTTGCCGAGTGGAACGATCATCGGCAGCTTGGGTGGAGCTGCAGCAAGGTCTGGTGCTTGCATGGCATGTGCATCTGCATCTGCCAAGACAGCAACTCTCTTTTTTGGCCAGCAGCCACAACCTCGATCGTTAATAATTCTACACTCATGTTATCTTGCAATCTACATTTCATTCACACTTTTCTTCTATTGTCTTTATTTCAATCCTAGAATATGGTGATACCCTGTCTTTAATTCTTTAACAGATCTCCGTAAACCGCCCTCTCCAGTTCGTCATACAATTGCCCCGGTACAGAGTCACCGTGCGGCAGGACGTTAACGACCATGACGGCAGCAATGCCCGATTCCTTGTCCACCCACTGCCATTTCGTCAGCATAAATTAGCTCGGTAGTTCCTTTTTCGATACAAATTGTGAAGGGATCAACTTACCCAGCGACTGTTCAAAGCCCCAGACCACTCCAGTGAGCCTTTCCTTCTCTTTCCAGGTACGTCCTCCAGATTTAACAAACCTCCAATACGCGAGGAAATGGGGAATCCTGTGGGAAATTCAGGCGCGAAAGCAGGATGGACATCGGGCTTGTACACTGCCTCCTGCAGCATCTCTCTCTGCGTGTCATTCAACTGGTCTCTGAACATTTCCCTCGTCGTATCCTCGTGTAGCAACTTGCCACTCAAGAAAGCCTTCAAGAACAAGGCATAATCGTGCGCAGTGGTAAAAAGTCCAGCTCCACCGCTTTCAAGTTCATGCTCTTCCGGAATTGGCGGGTCAAAAGGAACCAAAGAAGCACCCTTGCGAAAAGATGAGCGGACGGTTCGATCCTGCGTTTGTGGCAGCTTCTTCGGCCAGAAGCCCGTGTCGCGCATGCCCAGAGGGTCAAAGATGGTTTCTTGCATGTATGCACCTATGGATTTGTTCGTGATCTTTTCCAAAACCAGGGCAGCCCAGTCGGTGCTGACGCCGTACGACCATCCTTCCCCGGGAGGATACTTGAAAGCGGTGGTAATGGCAGACAATGTCCAGTTAAAGTGAATTTATTTGCGTCCAACAGCTTGTTTCCAACGCAGAATATCTGTGTCGTTAGTGTCATACACAAATCCTGCAGTATGGGTGAGCAGCATGCTTTTTTTGACCTTATATTAGCATGTCTATAAGTCTTTCACGATATCCTTCCTCCGATTGTCTGCACTGGTAGAGGACTGTCAAAAGGCATGGATCTCACCGAAGAGTAATTGGCTTCTCGTTATTCTCCATAATCGGGGCTTCATCGGTTTCAAATCCGCGCAGAATCTGGACTTTATTGATCTCCGGAATCAAATGTCTACATCATCATCCAATTTGATCAGCCCGTTCTGCACAGCTTGCATGATGCAAGTCAAGGTAATCAACTTGGTCAGCGACGCAACCCATGTGAAGGAGTCAGGTGCGAATGATGGAGAGGATGGATCGGAGGTTATTCTTCCAGCAGACCCCGAATATAATACATCTGGCTCCCAATGAAATGACCACGAGTTAGTTGAACTGCTCAATGTCTTCAATTGCAAAAGCCTTACCGTTTTTATCCACGACGACGAAAGCTGCGCCGAATAACTTGTTCTCCGAATTCTCGCCATCGGCAACGTACTTTTGTAGAATACTGTTCAATTTCTCCATGGCGATGTATTACTCGCTTCGGGGACTTCAGAATTAGTGAGAAGGATGGTTGTTTGGTTAGTAGTGGAGGCGTCGTTATGCTTTCTATGTGAATGCGTTCCTTGGTCTGGCGGTGGCTGAAGATCGGCTTATTGTTGCCGAAAGGCTACTAAAAGCTTACTCTTATGGAAAAGTTCATCAGAATACTGCCCTGGCCCCATCAAGCTGACAAGAGGCTGATTGGAAGCATATTTTTATAGCCCACGATCTAACTTGTTCTGCAGAGCTTTTCGTTGCCAATCTCATGCGTGAGTCTCAGCTACGTGGACAGTCATCTCCTATAGGGTGTGAGAAGTATTGCATCGCATCAATGTGCCAACTTCACCTGTTGAAATGGAATATTTATATATCAGTGAAGGCTTATTTTCTTATATGCCCAGTCAACCAAGAATCGAAAAGCGCTTTACCATTTATTCAAGGTGAGTCTATTAAATAGCATGTTCTGTCTGACTGGGTAGGTTGGTGCCAAATACTTGGAGATCGCCATCTGCCGCCTGTCAGTACACATTTTTGCTTGCAGTTTTGGCATTCTACTTCTGTTCTGATCTGCTCAAAGGACTTGTTTCCCCTTATTTCTAAATTCTCCTGTCTTTTTTTATATGAGTTACTATTTGAGCACTGGCTGGCACGCGGAATTGAGACTTCTCTGTCACGGCGGCATCATTTCTCCACTCGCAGCCGCAACGCCACGTCCTTCAGTGAACACTGCGTACCCTGAACGTGATTCGTAGGAAGAATTTGAGCTCCTCGGCCAACAACGCTTCACTGTGCATGCGCAACGACCCTTGCATGGTCCAACTCAATCGTGCATGAGCCTTCGTAGATGACTTGTGAGACATGAAGCTTGGCCCAGTTGTGCCCCGTGCTGAAAAGAGTGTTCTTCACTGACATGGCTCTCATTGCAACATTTTCTCATCAAGCACACCATTTACACACTTGGGTTCACCACAACCTCTTCATTTCAGAATGGAGGCAACCCAGCAATTACTCAAATGGGCTGAACCAAAAGGAGTCATAATCAATGGCATTGGGCCCGAGCCGCTTCTCGGGCGAGGTATCGGTATCGTGGCTACGCGGGATCTTGAAGTATAGTTCTCATCAACTCTACAACCATCATCGCGAATGAGAACAACATCTAACCCTCACAACAGCCCGAAGAGGACATTCTCACCGTCCCATCTACCCTCCTCAGATCAATAGGCAACACCCCCAAATCCATCACCCCCAAACTCAAAGGCGCAACAGTCCACGCCATCCTCGCCACATCCCTCCATCTAGACACCGACCCGGAGCTCTCCATCTGGAGAGCCGTCTTCCCAACAGAGGAAGACATCGCAACCTGCATGCCCCTCAGCTGGCCCGCGGAACTACAAGATCTGCTCCCACCAACGGCAAAGGCGCTCCTGGACAAACAAACCGCCAAATTCACCAAGGACTGGAGCATCGTGTCAGCCGCTTACCCATCTATCACTCGCGACCAGTACCTCTACGCATGGCACCTTATCAACAGCCGTACCTTCTACCACACCACGCCTGCGACGGAGAAGAAACTCCCCAAGGAAGACCACATGGTTTTGCAGCCCGTGGCAGATCTGTTCAATCACTCCCCCAACGGCTGCAAAGTCGCATATGACGAAGAATCCTACACCATCACCACCACCACATCGTACAAGAAGGGTGACGAGCTATTTATCCGCTACGGATCTCATTCGAACGACTTTTTGCTAGTAGAGTACGGCTTCATCTTACCTATGTCTCTGAACAAATGGGACGAGATAAGTCTAGATCCTTACTTGTGTCCACGCTTCACTGCGCAACAGAAAGGGTGGTTGGAAGAAGCAGGGTTCTGGGGAAAATACATGCTCGATCAGGAGACGGCATGTTATCGGACGCACACTGCGCTGCGATTACTATGCTTGTCGTACGACCAGTGGCGAGCCGTGATGGATGGTGAGAGGGACGAGGACGAGGATGCGGACGCCGTGAACATAGAGTTGCTGAAGGTGTTAAGGCGGTGCGAGAAGGACATGAAGAGTAAAGTGGTGGATCTGGACCGTAGTAAGGCTGGGAGCGAGGAAATGAAGAAGAGTTTGCGGCAGAGGTGGTTGCAGATGAGGGAGTTGGTTACCGTGACGATGGCACGATTACAATGATGAACAGACCGAGTTTTGGATAAGCCTCACATGGGTATGTGGTAATAGCTCATCATGTGGGCACATGCCATGGACACAAGACAGACATACAAAAGACTTAAAATTTCAACACTTGCATTAAATAGCGACCAATGCTGTTCGCGCGCCCCTGACATCCGTAGCAACCTAAATAAAGCCCTAACTGATCTATGATACAAGTAAGCAAGCAAACCCGACCTGACTCCTGAACTTCTCTCGTTTTTGTTTCAAATCTTGACAATTCGTTTTTTTCTACATGGGAAACCTGACAGGGTTTCCTCGTCGCATAAGCAACCTCACACACCAGCAGCTCTTCACTCTGGTCGTGGGCGCTTTGCTCCATGAGGATTACCCCAATCACCGCTGCCGCCGCCTCCTTGGTTTTGACCAAAGCCAAAGCCACCTCCAAAGTTGAGTCCCATGCCTTGAAAGCCTGTTGAGTATCAGTATGACGTTTACGTGTAGTAGCAAAATGCGAAGCAGGCCAAGACTCGTGGAAAACTTACCAGGCATTCCACCGCCCATGCCCATCATGCCCATGTTTCCTGGCATTCCCATCGGCATTCCACCCATGGGGCCCATGCCCATCATGTTGCCGCCTCCACGATTGCCTCTCATACCACCAGGACCTCCACGCATTCCGCCACCCATCATGTTGCCACGGTTGTTGAATCCAAAGTTACCTCCACCCATGGGACCATTGAAACCGCCGCCCATGTTATTGTTGAAGTTGCGGTTGTTGTAGTTGTTGTTCTGGTTCATGTTTCCTCGGTTGCCGCCAAAACCTCCACGACCTCGGAAGCCTCCGCCATAATTGCCGCGTTCGTTGTATGATGACGTAGATCGTGTTTGCTCTTTGCCTCTGGCAGGGGCATCTTTCGGTAGCGTTTTGAATGGATTCATCCCCGGGTTCCAGTATGATGTGGTGAACTTCTTGGCGGCTGATCCACCCTCCGTCGCCGACTCATCGATGTAGTGCTTCGCGGCTGTCGCGGCTTGACGTGATTGAAACTCGATATAGACTTGCCTAGTACGAAAAGAATTCAGCTGGCAAAGTCAAAAATGACATATTACAGAAGCAACTGGTCTTACCCTTTGCTCTTCCCGTTCACTTTGTGTTCGCTGAATGTTAGCTCTTTGGCCTCATCCTCGCAGCCCGCTTTTCGCAGCCATCTGCGAATGTCATCGTCAGTCGTCCACCAATTGAGCTCTTGGATCATGACAGCTGTCGTGGCTGATGAGTCTACTGGCCTGTCATCCTCTTCTGATTTTCTCTTGGTCCCTTGATGGGCCGTGTGCTCTTCAGTCTTGTCGTCGTGCTGGTCTTGATCGTTGGCATGCTCGTCCATCTGGTCGTCACTGCCGTTCGTGGCTTCATTGCCCTGATAATCGTTGTCATGATTTTGATTGCCATCCTGTTGCTCTGATTGCTGCTCGTTACCCGTATCACCGTAAAAATCGATCTCGAAATCGGCCTCCGCCATTTTGGCACACGATTGTCTAGCAGATGGCACAAAGCTTTAACGAGGACAGGGGTGAATGTGTTTTGTCGCAGCGCGGCACGCCTCAAGGCCAGGCACGAAGAGTCGTCTTTTGTTCTTGAAAACGAAATTTATTAGTGATAAAAAGCTCGTTGCGGTCCCTATATTGAGGGCAGCTTTAAGTACAGACGAATGGCAGCCAACACCGTGAATAAGCCTAGAAAAGCGAAAAGAGCAGTGGAAAGCACAAAAAGCTAGCCAATACGTACAGGATCTTGTTAGAATAAAATGAGAAAACAAAGTAGGCAAATGTGAATAGAAGCGAGACTCCTCTGGTCGGTAGTCTCAATTTCTTCCTCTTCTTCCAATAACAGGAGCCGAAACGGAGATTCCGTGTCTGGCGTTGCACAAGTGAGGCGGATCAAGATCAGAGGCCAGTAATATCATCCAGAGCCTCAATCGCCTAGAACTGAATTACACAGCCCTCAAAAGAATCACCTTGTCAATGCCGTTCGTTCCCTTTCCAGACTTGCACCAGCTTTTTCGAATCTTCTCCCTCGGGCTCGGCTAGAGGTGGCCACTGCGTCGCGACCGTGGAAATAGGCCAAATCGATGTCCAAAGCGTTCCAAGCTCTGCTGTTGTCGCGTGAGGGCCACTGGCTAGGTCAGTGCAGGGCGAGGCGGTCACTAGAAATGGCTTCCTGTGAGAGATGGAGGAAAAGCTCAGTGACGGATAAGCTGTGCCTGAAAGCAAGATGGCAGCAAGCACGAGCCAGGACAAGCTTCAGGCAGGTGACAGGGATCAATCGGGCGAAGCGTACGCAGC
Organism: Periglandula ipomoeae IasaF13; assembly: GCA_000222875.2. NCBI lineage: Eukaryota > Fungi > Ascomycota > Sordariomycetes > Hypocreales > Clavicipitaceae > Periglandula > Periglandula ipomoeae. Next base: position 10,533 of record AFRD01000304.1, read on the forward strand.
CTGCAGAGCCGGATCATCGATATTCCGTCCCCCCCCCCCCCCCCTCGGTACTCAGGGAGGTACCAGAGACACCGGGGGCAGGCTCCGTTTATTTGACTTTGGATGCTCATTCATTCTCATCACTTAGGAAAATCAAGTCGTGCAATTGCAAACCCTGGTTCATTGCTGGAAATCTTATTTTAATGATCATGAGGTCGAATAGGCTTGCAAGAAAGGAAGTTAGACGGCCATGGTCGTGATCATGGTCGAGTCTTCAGTAATTCAACCAGGTTCCCAGCTGCATGGCCAGGCTTCCTTGACCGTCTGACAGTAATTTGACAGCCCGTAAGAATATCAGCTCGCGGAGAATGTAGAGCCAAGCTTGCAGCATGAATTGATGCCTCGGGTTGCATGTACCCAGTCAGCAGAAGGTGCCTGCCTTGACCACTGTTCTCAACAGATGGGGGTCCAGCTGCATTGACGATTGTTTCTAATCGCTGCGTCTGCGCAGCCTCATTTGCATATACACATGTAGTAGTCTTGCCCATAATGATGCTTGAATGCATCACGCATACTCTATGCAAAACAGATATTGAGCTCTCGATGGACCACCGCATTAAAGCAAGACGTCTAGATACAGTCACACCACGGCCATCACCTCGCGACAAAGCAGACACTACTTGCTCTTCTGCAAATCAGCCCTCAACCCCAAATTTCTCACCTTCACGACCTTTTCCCCTTCAATATCAAAGACAAACTCGCCAAACGGCAACCTTCCATACCTCATCTGGTCCACCGAAAACCAATTCAAGCAGGCATCGCTGGGCTTCCTCGCAATGTCCGGCTTCGTGGTCGAAGTCTCGATGCCCAAGCGCCACCTGTTGCCCTCGCCAATAGGGTACAGTCGCAAATCTAGATTTGACGGCTTGACTCTGCGTTTATCTGCAAGTGTCTTGAGGATAGATCTTCCATTATTGAACCACGACTTGATCCTCAGGCCAGGGCCTTGGTCAATGATTAACTTGAGGCTTGAAGTGCTTCCATTCGTAGCATTTCCTTAATTATGGGCGATATATCGTCCCGTGTATTGTGTCCGTGCCTGTTTCCGCGCCATCGAGTCAAGAACGGGAATGATGTGAGTCGTAACGATATCGAGTACTGCCAGATTGGAAGGATCTGCGTTATCGCCAGCGACATTGATCGCTCCGCCCATGTTGTAGTCGGGGATGAAGAAGATGTATGCTGCGTAGCCGAAAACACTGCCCGACTTCGTGTAGATGTCTATGGGGCGATTATCAGGAGTGAGATGGGAAAGACGGAAAATCTCCCATGGTGCTCCGACAGACATGGAGTAGGAGCCGGCGAAACCCTCGGGTCGCATCCATTGCCTCGTTCGCGATGGAGACAGTAGCTTGTGATTGATGATGCCGCGGACGAACTTTGCTAGCTCGTTTGGTGTCGAGTATAAGCCCGCAGTACTAGAACACAAGTCAGTATGTATATTTGTAAGAAATGTTCCAAATAAGTCGAAATCGTACTAGTTAAAGTTGCCGAGGCTGAAATTCCAAAAGACACCTCCTGGACCAGTGGGTATGATGCCTCGCTTGCGCTCAGCAGGTGCATCGAACTTGGTATCGGCCATATCGAGAGGCTCCTTGATACTATTGTGGATAAGTTCTCCGAGAGGCTTGCCCGTGATGTTTTGTAAAGCCATGCCGAGGAGTATATATGCCTGGTTCGAGTAGGCGATCTTATCACCGGCTGACCACATCAATTGGTTGCGTTTAATATTGTCAAGCAACTCTTTCATCTTGTCAGTATAAAACCGGATACTAATTATTCATTTGTTTACATGATCTTACGAGCGCGACTGCAAGATGCTACGCCAATGTTATCGCAAGGCGGCGCATCTTGTTTGTCCAGGACTGGGAAACCACCAGCTTGCCAGCCCTTGGCGTCTTCGGCAAAGAGATCGAAAGCATATCCTGTCAAGCTCGAAGTCAGAAAAACGTTCTTTCAACACCCATACAAGTGTTTCGACTCTACTCTTCATGGAGCAGAACTCACCATCTCTCGGCACACCACTCGTCTGGCTCGCCAACATCCTCAGCGTCACAGGCTCATACATCGCATTCCCCTCCAACTCAGGGATATACTTCGTAACAGACGTCTCCATCAAATGCGGCGCATTCAGCAACAGGGCCAGCACATTGAAAACCTTTGTCACACTCATAACCCTATACGCTGTATCGCCATCGATCTTGCTCGTCCTGGATTCATCTCGTATAGGCGTCGTATGATGGTACTGGTAAAATGTACCGTTGGGAGAAGTAAGTGTGACGGAAAACGAATTAGTAGATGTGTTGAATGAAGCAGATGGTTTCTGAACCGCTGCATTCAGAGAAGAAGTAAGTTTGGAAATATTGAGCGTGTTCGGTATTCGTGGTGGTGGAAGGACTGGACCCGTTGGTGGACAGTGGCCGCTCGTTGCTGAAGCCAGCGGGAGGGCTGCAAGGAGAGATATTATGAGATTCTTCATTGTAAACATTCTCTTTGGTTCCTCTTTATTGCGGATAGAATGATTTACGAATTTTGATTGAGAATCGTGATATTTCGACGATATGCATCAAAGCTCTTATATACAGTTTACCTACCTCACCGTGTAAGTCGGCCCTGCCATGCCCACGCCGCTAACGAGTCCGACGATCCAGAGTCCGAGCAGTGAGACTAGTAGGCACCGCACAGCCACGTCTGTCAACATTTTTCCCGATCCGGCAAGGATGAACATCATTTGCAAATAAGCATAGCTTGTACTAAGTCCATTGCAAGGCTGATTGAGAGTTTCTAGTATGGGCGGCATCCACGGTGTGTTCCGAGAAGGCGTGGCAGCCTGTGAAATTGCGACTCCTTCGTATGCGTCGGGTTTTTTTCTGGCAGGCTGCATAACGGCTGATCGTCATAATTTTACTTCAGCCACTGGTTTTACGCAAGTGACTGCGCAACGGGCGTCGTTCCTCAATCTCAGCGACTATTTTCGTGTGCAAATGGTTATGATTGTGAAATAAGTGATGATTCGCGGTACTGTAAGGCTCTTGGCTTGATGACGTTTGCCTGCCAAGGGAAACGCGTCTCTTATCATCGTTTACCAATGGGAATCGTCAACTTCACTATGTGAAGACCTGTGGGCACATATTATGATTTGATGAATGGGGACTTTTCGCATGGGCGCGCCCAAAAGTAATGATGGGTAAACAGCCATGACAACTAGAGCGTCAAGTGTGAAGGGCAGTGTATTTACTCTGAATGTATTGGTTTGGCTCTTATATTATCACACACTCCTAATCTGTACCATGACAAGCTTGTCACCTATGTGCTAGAAACTGGCCTCATTGAATGCATCCGAATTTGGACGGAGCATTGCGTCCACGCTTCGCCGCATCCCTGGGTCACCCTCGTCATCCGTAGACTCATTGAAGGCGTGCAGAGTGCAAGTGCCCCTAGCCATACTGTATCCATTCCATGCAGATGCTATTGCGAACGTTTGCCAGATTCAATGTTGCACCGAGAGATGAAATCACTTACCAACTATCATGGGAGCGCTTGGGTGCCAGGTGGCATCGCGGACACATGTTCCCCATCCAGATGGTTCCTCAAAATACAGACGAGTATGACGGTCAACACGACGGGTTCCCAGCGTCGCTTTCTTCACATCAATTTTGCCGGCAAGAGTAGCATCCATGTTCCATATATACACTTTCCCACCCGCACTACCTGAGTAGACATATCTCGAGTTTGTCGCTGATGGAGGAGAAAAGTGACACCTGATGAGTGTTCTTAGGACCTTGTGACCTCTGAAGGTGACGACGGAATTGTCGTGAGGGTGCACATCCCAGTCTTCGTCGTCGTACGCCTCTCGCCGATAATCGAAGCCGCTGATGTTGGTATAGCGCGATTGTTCGAATTGGCGGAATCGATCCGTAGACATGACCATGCGCAAGTCCCACAGCTTCATGCTTTGATCCTTGCCATTGCTGAGGATATAACGCCCGTCGCCTTTGCTGTCGATGTACGTGAGTCCCTCGACGTGACCGACAAATGCACCGGCTTCCCGACCGTCTCCCATACTCCTTCGATCCCACACCTTGATGGTCGCGTCGTCTGAGCCCGAGTAGAGGATGTGAGGCGAGGATTTGTCTGCAAAGCACACTGCGTTGACGTGATCATCGTGGCCCTCAATATGGTGCAGAACGCGTCTTGACTCAACGTCATATACCACCAGAGAATTCGAGCTCGTGCCGGCGACCAGCTCCCGCCCATCACCTGAGAATCGAATCGACCAGATGCCAAATCCGCCGCGATTTCTCAAACCCCACTGCGTTGGCCGTCCGGCTCCATCATCCAGTTCTAACGTGTAGGGGTCTCCGGTATCGTTCGGATCTGTTGGCGCTATTGATACCATGCTCTGGATAGATGTATATGCTAGCCAGCGGTTGTCGGGACTCAAGGATGCATCGGTCAGGGTCCACTGACCCCAAGGATAGGATACAGTCTTGTAGTGTTTCCAGTTGTATGGGTTAGACGTATCGTACATGCGGACCTTGAAATCTTGACAGCACGAGAAGAAGAAGTTGCCGTCATCTGAGAATTGCCCCGAGTACACTGGATCATCGTAATGAATGATCTGCTCAGCCGTGGTTCCAGGTATCAGCGCCTGTTGCATGAGCTTAGTGACTGTAATACTAAACGACGAGACGGGCTTTTGGGAGGGACTCACCTGCGTGACTAGGTCGCCATTTCGTCTTCGTTCTTCGCGGCTGCCGACACCCAACTCTCGCTCCAACATTCGCCTCGCGATATGTTTCTGAGCATGCAAGTCGTAATCATTAGCACCAAATGCCTCGGCTCGCATGAGCTTTTGGCCCTCCTCACTCGGCACCTTGGGAAATCTGTTGGGGTCTTTCCTTTGGCGTCGGCGACTGATTCCCCAGTGACCCAAGAAGCCATCACTGTCTGCCATGTCGTCGAACAAGACATTTGTTAGGTCACGGTTGCGTAGGAGAGCTCTGAGTTGCGCTCTAGTCAGTAGCCCAGACCGTCCGCCCTCTACAAAGAAACATCAGCCATCGTTTGATTCCAGGCCTTGATGGTGTAGAATCTTACCTCTGAAAAGGGCCATGACGTGTCGCACCGGGTCACGTTCATCTTCTTCATCTTCATCTTCATCCTCCTCATCCTCCTCATCGTTGTCTTCTTCTTCATGTTCATCTCCGTCTTCGTCATCCTCAACAACAAGCTCGAATTCTACATCACCAGGTAACATGTCTGCTCGTGATGATTTGTCAGCTTGTCATATGCAGTGGGACGTTCACAATGTAATCTATACGACATCGCCATGGGAGCCCTCACCTTGAAAATCATCATCATCGTCCTCATCCGGCTCGCCTTGGTAATCTAAGTCATCTTCGTCTTCGTCGTCATCCTCATCACTCCCATTCATAGATCTATCGTTGGCATCATAGTACAGACTCGAGGTTTCTCCACCGCCACCAGCCTCAGCCTGCTGGTGCTCCTGAGAGTGACCGGGTGAGGGTGAGGATGCGTCCAAATTCCGACTTCCACTTGTCTGATCCATGAGAAAGCTCGATTTACGAGCACAAGCGTAGAAGTCAAGGCGATTGAAAGTTGCGTGCGAGGCGGGAATGGATATAGCTATGCGATTGTAGGACTGGGGTCCGGTGCGGAGCAGAAGCTACCTATCTAAGCACGGCAAGTCGGTGATTCAGATTCGACGGGACCACTGGACAGATGCAACCGAGTTCCGATGATTGCCAGAATTGAGTCACTGTTGATGTTGGGTTCAATGCCAGTCTCGGATATGTGGGTGAGTTTTTTAAGGGAAAATTCGAGTGAACGCGTGAGGAGGAAGAATACCCGGTGCAACAGTGAAGACATGTACGGAGGGAGTATGTCGTGACGACATTCACTAGTGGCGGGGGGGGCAAATAGCTCGAAGTGCCAGTTTAGTCCGAGCCAGCACGACTCAACTAGAACCGAACAGCTGGATCTCGCCCCTGGAGCCCACTGAACAGGCTGAACAGCTGGCGGGGTGCAGGCACTGCGCACTGTACTGTGAGGATGGGGCGGAGATAAGCTCTGGCCCCGGGCCCAGTCTCCGACGCCCACTCAGTGGCATTGATTGATTGAGGAACCACCAGACTGACCAAGCCAGACCCTGTGCGGGCTGACGAATCGGTACCAGCAAGCTACCACAATAATACGCTAGTCCCCGCATTCTTGCTCAATGGCTCGGGGTCGCGTCAAAGTACCAGAACTAACATATAAAACAGTCGGGGGACATTGACTCTGATTACGACCAGTCAGAGGCTCGTAAGATAGATACCTGCATGCAATTGATTAGGCATTCCGATGAGATAAGTATATTTACATGTGAGTGGAATTGAAAAGTGAATACTAGGGTCAGAAATGTACGACAAATCCGGGTGAACAATTTGTGAGGGATTCTTCGCTTGGGTTAGGTGTGCCTGTGCCTGCGTACCTAGGTACCTAGGTAGCTCTAAAGAAACGCCTGGCCGTTGAGCAACTTTGTCACAGAATACTGACGGCAGTTTCAAGTGTAAAGAAGAAATTGCTACATTTACTCAAGTTCGCATCCAATTGGGTAGGTAGCTGGTGACTCTAAGTACGCACGGTTGCTTAGATCATGAGCCACATCGTCCCTAATCGGCTCACAACGGCTGGTATAAGGAGTTATCCAGATATTAATAGCGGATTAAAGTCACAGTTCCCAGAAAAAACAGGTCTGCAAGCGGGAGCGAAACAAACGTTTGGCGTGTCGGGTTTGAGCCAAATTCCAAGGTACAGTGTACAAATATTGGCGATTTGACATGAGGATATGCTTTCAAGCGCTTTCTGTTTGTTTGCTTGTACACATGTAAGCGTACAATTGATATTTGGATTGGACAGATGCAGTACTTGTGGCCGAGTTTTGCAAAAACGTGCAGCTCAATGAACAATTGGCCTCCTAAGCAAGATCCTGGTTGTCAATCATGGTTCTTGAATCAGAACCAGAAAGCTTGGCCCGAAGGAAATGAGTTGTGGACATGCAACGCCCCGTCGCGTGGCTGTGTTTGCTGCTGGCCCGTCTTCCGTAGATATCTTTAGAAGACGGGAATACAGGGGAGAAATGACTGCAATGGCGATGACAAGAACTGCGAAATGTTTGGTTCGATTTTGTTTGCATCACCCCTGACAGAGCCAATTTATATTTCGTTTACTACATAGTATGCACGACCCGACCCTGCATCGCCGTCCGGCTGGCTTGCGTCAGTATTTCCTTCTTCCTTCGTCTCCGAACAACCACCAAACAAACCAGACACCTGCAATCCATCCTCCACCGCCCGACGCCCACTTGCACTGGCACTGGCACATGCACTTGCCCGCAACACGCATCGGCCGTCTCCTTTTCTCCCTTCTCATTTTCTCCTCCTCTACTGTCAGCAGCCCACCACAGTCCTTCACTTTATTTGCTTCCATTTCCCTACCATCTACTTATACCAGCTCCTTTATTACTACATTTGATGTCCTTCATTTGATTCATTTACATACTTCAAACATCCCACCCCCCAATTGCATGTAATATTGACGGCTTAGAGTGTCATTCACCCCTGTTTCGCCTGCGATTTTTGACGTTCCCTTCGCCCTTCGCTAGCTCCCATACTAGCCTCTTAGGACATACGGGGACGCGCGCCACAACCCACGGAGTACACGCGACCAATCCCAAACTGCACACTAAAACGACAAGGCCCCTTTCTTGGTACCGTACCATTGTCGCCGACACAGCCAGCCAGTGCTCCATCGCGGTCAAAATCCTTTGGCTGCGACTTTCTCCCATTCTCCAACATCACCCTCAAGCTAGCGCCTGGTCAACCGCATCTAATACACAGACCAAGGGGCTCAACAATTAGGCAAAGGCTTAGGGAGTCGGCACCTTCACGATGAGATTCCACGTCAAACACTCCCCAGTGCTGCTGCTGCTGCCATCCCTGGCGGCCGGCCTGTCGCCACGGGCAGTCCCAGCTGTCAAGGACAGCGATTCGAAATCATTGGCCGCAGCCGCAGCCTCTCGACAAGCAGACGATGCCACAACCTCACAATCAGGCACTGGCAGCCGCTTCGTTTCCACAAAGGATGCTCCGGTCGATGGCAAAGATGGAAAACCTCACTCTGGCCCGTTCGTGGAGACGGATGGAGTTGCTGTTGACGCCACGGGGCAGAAGCTTCCAAAGCTCAAGGGCAGACCTGATGACCCGACCTTGATAGATGGCCAGAAAATCCCCAAGACAAACGACGGTGTCATGTTCGATAAAAACCGCGATCGTCCCGAGAAGGGCATCTCCACCGGCACTGATGGCGGCGTCACTGAAAAGGCCAAGGCTCGCAAGGAGAAGGAAGGGAAAACGGGCGAAAAAGTTCTCACCAAACCCGAAGCACCCAAGGAACAGCCCCCTCTGCCGCACAGTGAGGAGAGAAAATTGCGCAGCGGAAAAGATGAAGAGGTGGACAAGTCCAAACTGTCAGCCCACAAAGAGGAAGGCAATACAGACTACACAGGTCTAGATGTGAGTTCTTCTCGATATATCACTTCTCGTTGACTATCCATGTCAGGACCCCGTACTCATTTTGTTTTTCTCAAATAGAAGCCTGATGACCTTCCCGACTCCCCGCGGGAGAAATCGAAGTCCACGAACGGATCGTCAAAAGACCACCTCGAACCCTTGGCACCAAAGTCAAAAGACACGACGAAGCCGAAAACGACGACGAAGACACCCAGTATCGACGAGAAGGACGAGGGAATTATACAACCATTTCACTCATGGTTGCTGTCATTCACTATGATTCTAGTCTCTGAAGTCGGCGACAAGACCTTCCTTGTAGCGGCTCTCATGGCCATGAAGCATGACCGAATGGTCGTCTTTTCCGCTGCTTTTGGTGCCCTTCTTGTGATGACAGTGCTGTCTGTCGTGCTGGGCCATGCCGTGCCGACGCTGATCCCCAAGCGGCTAACCAGTTTCCTCACCGCGGGATTGTTCTTCGTTTTCGGCGCTCGATTGCTCAACGAGGGCATGAAGATGGATCCTAACGAAGGTGTGTCAGCCGAGATGCACGAAGTCGAACAAGAACTGGCCGAGAAGGAAAAGGAGATGGGACGTGGCAAGAATGGCGATGTGTCGGCCTACAACCTGGAGATGGGGCTCGGTGGTAGGAACTCTCGATCTAAGAGTCGATTCCCTTCCCCGCCTCGCTCGCCGTCGCAATCGCCGTCGCGCAGCCCCTCGAGACGATCTGGATCCATGAACGGGTTTCTTCAAGGCGTTGGCAATCTATTTTCTCTCCTTCTCAGCCCTGCTTGGGTCCAGACCTTTGCGATGACATTCCTAGGTGAATGGGGAGATCGTAGTCAGATTGCTACGATTGCCATGGCTGCCGGTCAAGATTATTGGTGGGTAACGCTTGGTGCTACTTGTGGTCACGCCATTTGCACCGGCGTGGCTGTCATTGGCGGCTGTGCCATTGCCGGACGTGTCAGTCTCAAGATGGGTGAGTTTCCTCTTTCATGTTGTGCGTCTTCTTGCAAATAACGAAGTCACTTCTGACATGCTTCCTCTATAGTCACTGTGGGCGGCGCTGTTGCCTTTCTTATTTTTGGTTTCATTTATTTCTTTGAAGCCCTATACGCATAAAAAATTGTTTCTTGGCGACCAATCCCCACGTACTATGTATCCTACATTCATTTGTCGGTCAGCGACCTTACCAACATATAACAGCATTTCTATTCACTTGTAATTGGAGGCATGGGAGAGATCGGTGGGAAAAGACTACTCACTAACGACAACGTTTCATTATTGTTTTTGTCTTTGTCTTGGCAATGTACTTTTACACAGGTCTCGCGACTCTTCGAGTCCAGAAAACGGTCGGACGACAAGCTCTGATTCGTGGACATGGTTCAAACAGCCGCCGTATAGGTGGCTACATTCTATTGTACAACACCCCGCGACAATAGACTCGCATGCAACAGTTTCCCGTCCTGTCTGTGTGTATAATGCCTTGCATGGGCAACGTTGCGCTTGTGGGAGAGGGCACACAACAGACGACGGAGCAAAGTACACCGGAACAGGGGACCATGAGCGCGGTAGATGCAGCAGCATAGCAGGAGAGAAAACACGTACCGAACAAGACAACGGTAATCTTTGATCTGCATGGTAGGCTTGGAGTTTGATGGGGACAATAGATCTGGGCACGAGCGGTGGATACGTCTTTACGGCTTTGTCAGTACTGTGGCAGAGCGGATACTTACTTAATACAAGCATGTCAGCGTTGCATCTTGCTGCTCGCCGTCGACGATTGTGCCGGAGTAGTGAAGCCAGAGGGCGGCCGTGGTCTGTTGTTCAACAGGCCTCATGTACAAGTGCCGCGCTGGGCTCGGCACAGAGGAAAAACGTGGTACATCATGTGAATACAGCTTCATGTTGGTCCGCAAGATCCATGTCCACACCGCGGACAGTGTTCGGTGGTATTATCCCCCTGGTCAGGCCGTCAATGGCCTGATATTGTGGCCAAAGTCGAAGTGCTGCGGGTTTGATCAGCTATGTGAGGAACCCTGTCTGATTCCCTCGGCTGAGAAGCACGGAGATGGCTGCCTAGTCTCTTGCATCTCGGCCGATCGGAGATTTTTGGCAAACATAATTGCACACGCGCACATGAATCCGTTTTAAGCTTTGGACTACAGGGTACACATATGGTCCCATCCACCCTCCACCAGTAATCTCTGCAATCCTCTTGTCAAAACGGAGAACTGACTTGAGTACGGGCCGAATGGACTAGACAGTCTGGAAAAGAAGACCCCATGCGGATGCCACAGGGCTGAATGAAACAATGCAACAAGACCAATCTGCGTGGAAGGATGCATTCTAGCGAAGCGGCAGATGCATGTGACGACGGTAATTGGGGTCGACGCTCTCCAATCTCGATTCTTCTGCTGCCCACAGTCCATGAAGATCATGCAGCCTCGTCTTCTCGGTATGTCCGAACCGAGAGGTTTCACAGGCAGGAAGCACTTCGTTGACACGCAACTCGCGGCTATTAAGCAAGGGCAGCCCCTCTTGTTTCGTCGCACACGGTGGGTTACGCAAGTCCAATACGAAAATACCAAACCGTGTGGGATGCCCTGTGGCGTTTAATCATTTCTTTTTCTTCCATCTACTCTACTCCTTGGAATGAGCGAGTGTTGGACGCCATAACTTGAGGATGCTACGCCGGTCCTCAAGATGGCTAGTAGGAACATAAGAAGTAGTTGGCAACGGGCTGAGCAGTAATGGGTAAAGCGGCAATAACGGAAGACGGAACCAGAGGCTTGATCTTCCGGCCGAACTATTGATGTCGACCGCGCTCAAGCTAAATCGAGTCAGGACCTAACCACGACGATCGTCACGACCCCTGTTGGTCGCAAGACCAACACCTCGCTTGCTTTACCACTTGTGATCAGGGCAGCACACCAATACGGCAAAGACGGATGACGCCCCACGGAGCACATACTCTCTTCGTCCTCTACGATGTGCGGAGTAGAGAAGTGCCACAGAGAAAGGGCAGGGGTGGTCAAAACAGCCCTCGTGCCATGCTTGACCCGGCCGAGAAATTCGAGAAAAAAAGGGGGGCGCTTTTTCTCGGATAGTTCCGCTGCCAAAATAACAAGAGCACAACACGGTGCAATTCTCTCCACTTTTTGTATTCCCTCTCCCCCTTTTTAGGCGATTCTCTTTGTCAAAAGTTTATTTTTGGGGCGCCGTGTTACGTGTGATCTGGGGTGGATTGTACAACGTGGGATTTGGGCACGTAAATCTGCCGAAGCAGGGATACATTCACAAAGATTGGTTTTCCAAGAGTTGAAAAGAAAAAGCAGGGATGGGGAAGTAATAAATGACATGCGTTGAGAAGAATGTACCTCGCCTGGTATGCCGACGTGGGAAACACAAGAGCGTTCATGGATCACCATGCAGGGGATAACAGGTCAGTGCAAATGCATGAAATCAAACGTTTCTCTTGGGAGAACCAAGAATTCGTGGAGTGGGCTGATCCTTTTGCGAAACGGTGGAACTGAAGCTCGAACCGCGTTGCGATCCGGTTGGCTATCTACATCCCAACGTGCACTCTTACACGTGAATAACATCAGAAGGATGTAGCTCGCGTGTCCTCACTGGTGAATGGGCTCGTACACGCTCAAAAAGAAAAAACAAATGGTAACTAACAAAGCCACCTGCTTCAGCTCTACCATTTGCTGAGAAAGAACACTAGATCCATGATATCACCGCAGGCGTGGCTTAGACTAGCTCCCCTCGGGTGCCGTGTCTAACCCGCCTACCGCCGGCTCATGGCGCTCTTTCGTTCCCAGCGTGCCGTAATAGGGCATTGGATAACGTTTTATGCATGGAGCATGGCTAAAAGGCAAAAAAAGGGGTCCACTGGTATTTTCATACAGGGCTGGTTGGCGATTGCCGAGGGAGGAGGGGGTTTCAAAACATAACTCGTTGGGTCGAGCTGGAGATATGTTGGAGGGCAGAGTGTAGTTGAGACTCGCATTCGCATTTTTCCTGTCCTGTGCAGAAGTAGAGTTGCGTTTTTTGTGAGTAGAAGGGGGGAACAGCTTGGATAGTGCTGGGGTATAAAAGGGGTTAGAGTCTTCTGCTTTTAATTTGGAATTCGTGTTCCCGTCAAGGTGTTCATTTCGATATTCATCTTTTTAAAATCTATTCATTCTTCTGGCTTCATTTTATGTTATACCAAGGTCTGAATTTTATCAAAATTGTGATGTTTGAACTTTTGTCACCATCCAACTTGCAAGCCAAGATGAACCGCGACGGCCCTTACATCTGCCCTTCCTGCGGACAACTCAACTCCTCCACGATCCAGCAATCCGAATGCTTCGGTTGCGCCGCGTACGTCTATAATCCGTTTAAACCCCAGGTCCCATATACCACACAGCTAACATAGCACCCCAGCGACGCCCAAGCCCGTGTCTTTCGACGCCGCTCCTCATCCGCTCACAACATTGGGTCTCTCCCTGACGAGGACACTATCTATGTTGTTATCCGACGACGACGACGAACGGTGGGAACAAAATCTATACCCATCCCCGAATCTCGCTGTGAAAAGTGAACTTGGCTACGGGACCATCTCTACGGATTCCTTATCCTGTTGCGATATCGAGCCTACTTCTGTTTCAAAACCTCGTCACAGCATCTGTGACTTGCGGAGAAGGGTCTGCCTCGTTGGTTTGGGCGGTTTGATTGCTTTCATGGGGGCGGTTTTAGTCGTATTGGTTGTATGGTGGTTAAATTGATTACTGGTTCTGTGTGAAATGTGCCCCTGGTGCTGTGGAACCGGGGGATACGCTTGTAGAACATTGCGTGGCTTGATGCGAATGTTGTTGGTAAGGGGCTGGGGTACAGTGGCTGTTCGTTGTGTTGCTTGACAGATTACAATCGCAAGTTCTATTTTTAAAGGCGTTAGCGCCGTGATACGTAATGGATGTGCCATGCAAGAAATGTGAGTGTGGATGAAAGAACACCGTGTAAGACATCCTACGACAGGCCAGTATTGCGTGGATTCCCATATGAATATTTTGGGGTGGCCTTCACCAGGGTGAATTTTCTACTTGAGAACTATTTACAGTCACAAAGCACATCACCGCCACTCGGTTTTATTGATAAACTAGCATTCCAATTGAAGCAATATGGTATAGTATTCTGATGTACTAACATACTCTATATCAAATCCATGTTTGGGTATTTCAAGTATTACAGGATCAAAACAGTTCCAACGCAGGCGAGCATGATACTCCAGCCAACGGTCACAGAAGACCCGGCGCTCTTGCCTCCTCCAGAACCACTTCCTCCAGAACCACCGTCACCACCATTGCCTCCAGACGTGCTATTGTGACCTCGCGAGCCCTGACCGCCGGTTGATCCCTTCACACATCCCTTGGAGCCCCAAATGGCCGCTTTGGCAGCCTCCCAGGTCGTATTTGGCTTTTGGTAGTTCCCAAGGGTGTAGAAGAGTCGGCAATCAGCGGCCTGATATTGGAATTGGAGCGGCAGCTGGTCGTTGCCCTCCTGGTATGCGTTTCGGAAGTTGACGCCTCCGCCACTGAGTACCAACGGCATTTGGGCAAGACCAATTGGCACACTGCTGTTTGCCTTTTCGATGAGCTCTTGAGTAAAAGTTCCCTCTGGGGCCGACGTGACCAACTTGGTCGCCTCGGCCGTCCAATTGTCAATCAAGCCCAGGGCCGCAGACTGTGCACCTCGGACACCACCCATGATTTGCATGGGCTCTTCCCGCGGGCGGCCGCCAAAAGCCACAGTGCGAACGCCACCGACGTTGGTCATGAAATTAGTGAAAGTTGTGCAGGTAGATGCGCATATACCGTCGCCGATAATGATGATGTTCTCTGCCTTGAAGGGACCAGTCTTATTGGTATTGGTATCATTGCCGTAACCATGAATGGGACCACCTTCGATCGCCTGTTAGGTGTAGTTATAGTTGGCGAAGAGGGAAGAGACCTTGACGCCGTGTTGAGTTGTGTTTCCGAGAAATTCATCCACGGATTTGAAATCTGTGGTTTGATCCGGCTTGACCTGCCCCTTGTAGGTCAAAGGTGTAGTCTCCTGTGCAGCACTGATGTTCAACGCGCCGAACAGCTGGGCGAGAGACTCAGTTGCCGTATGTCTCCTGAAGCGAGTTCCAGAGTACGGGAACTTATCTGGGAAGAAGAGCTTAAACAGGTCAAAGGCGCGGGTGATGGTACCGCCGCCGTTGGCGGAGATATCAATGACGAGCTTTGTGCGTCCGTCCTTGACAGCGTTATTGACGAACTTCGAGGCTACGCCTGAAAACACCTGAGACTGGTTCTGAGGAAGTTCTGAGCCGTCGAAAGAGGTGACGAGCAGAACGGCGGTCTCGTCATCGAGATAGTAACCGCTGATTTGGTTGTAGGGGTCGCAGATCTCTGGCTTGGGGTATCCGAGTGGACCGGAAGGCACTGGAGGCTTGAAAGACGGCTCATTGGAGCCAGAGTCACCCTTGGGCGACTTCTTCGGCAAGCATGCAGCTTTGAAGAGGTCCCGACCACTGGTGATGTTGAAACCATTTCCGCTTACCGATGCCAGCGTCTTGAGGGTCTTAGCTGAGCCGTTCTTGAACTCCACAATTGTTTCGTCCGAACCTGGCCAAAGCCCATCATTGAATGAGAAGGCACCGTTTGCTGCCTGGCCGCCGCCCGTGACAGCCATTGCTGAAGAGGGAAACAGCTTATTGTATTGGGAATCGGGGTCTTGGCCGTTCAGGTACTTGGTAATTCCTGCCAGGTAATCACCAGCCTTTTTGCCGTTGATAGATGTAATGGGAGAAACGCTTGCGTTGCCAACGCTTAAGAGTTTCGCATCGCGCATCAAGTACAGCTCTGGCAGAGCTAGACCGTCCTTGGACACGGAAGCGATGGTGTACGGTTGGAAGAATGAGAAAATGCTCTGAGAACATAGCTGCAGACCGAAGTGGCCGTCGTTGGCGGAGGCAATGAGCTTCCGGATATCAGAGTCGAACAAGTATTGGCTCTCGTAATCGTTTTCAGCAATCTTGTCCAATCCACCAAGGATATCAACCGGAGACGAGAGGTACGTCTTAGGAGGGTCCTTGAGAATCTCGAGCGTAGACTGGTACTCGATGTACTTTCTAGCCTGCTTGAGAAATTCGCCAGTCAACTCCTTGTCGAACGGCATGGAGTTCAAACAATTGAGGGCAATTGAGCCTGGGATGAGGAAAGACGATGTCGTATTGGTTCGTACGGTCGTCTTCCAGCCTTGAGTGATTTCATCACAAGCATTGCTTGTGGCTCGGGAAACGACACCTGCTGTCGCCAATGGTGCAGCGGCGAGCACTGCAGAGACCTTCATCTTGAAGTATGAAACAAGGATCTCAGAAAGGGAACAGTTGAATGGTGATCCTTTATTTCCAGGGACCGGTGTTCGGGATACCAGTATTTATGTGTCGCGAGACCTTGCGGCTACAACAAGCTACACATGTTAATCATTTGCCATCTTTATGTCAAGGCGACAACAACACAAGCAAGCTCATAGTCCGTGCTCCATGCTGCCTGCTCCAGTTTGTAATCTTCTTCCGTCAGCCATGCAGCGTGCCCAGGGTGAGATATTCTTGGAATAAGCAGTGACAGTCCACCCTTGTACAGCAGGGTTTGTATTCTCGCACTAATGCGTTGCTAAATGAAGACGTTGGATGATCGGCGGTCCCTCAAAGGCCGCCCCATTGTGTACGTCGTCATCGGGAAAACTCCAAAGCAGTATCACCTCTTTGACCGCTGTAAAACTAGGCTAGGCGTGGACGATGCGTACTGGAGTCCAGCAGCTGTACCTTGCGTGGCAATGTAGCATCAGGTCTGTTGGCTGAAAGCCCGACGCCACCTTCGAAGAATGCTTCCTAAAGTGGAATATTGGGGAAGTGGTGACTGTCAAGGCAGACAGATGCAGCTAGGGTGGCTCTTCATTCCCGTTCCACCTCGAAGAAGCCTCACCCGGGCATCCGGCCACTGTCGGTGCATTGAGATGCCGCGGGCCATGGATCAAGCGACGTCGAGCTGCGATGGGGTTGACGTGAGATGGAAGATGGGAGATGCGTGGTGTGTTGTATGTATGCTGCGCTGTGTTGTGGGCAGCGGTCGACCAATGGCGCAACTCTTTGTAAGTCAGGTATTTCACTTTCGGGAAGTCGTGAATCGAGTCCCGCCTGCCTGGGCTGTTGTGCGGACCTCTCGCCGCGGCTAGAAACTAAAAGCGGGGACGTTAAGCCCGAAATGGATCGATTTCACGACAACACTGCTCTTCCTGGAGGAGCGGCGCCATTGTTGCTTGGCTGGTTGTCGAATCTTGCCGCAACGATTGGCCAACCGTCTCCAGCCTAAAATATGACATTGATCGGCGAGATCGACATGCTTCTTCTCCATGGACCCGATTCTGCGTCAGAGCTCAGCCTTGTTGGGCCCGAGTGACAGCGATAAGGCACGCCGATAGCCTTTGACATCCTAATCTGGACGTGGCGTCTCAATAGTCCACATTGTCTAAATAAGACCTGCCGCCTCGCCATCACTCCAACTCCATCTTTGTTGCCCATTTTCAGCGAGTTTTCTCCTGTGAAGACTATGACGTCAAAATCAATGCGCGGCTCGCCGTCTTGGTTCCCCAATTCGCCAGCCGAGGCCGTCGGGCACCGAGGACTCTTGACCCCGAGAAGGATTACACTCGTCGCGGCTCAAGTATCTGCCGGGCTTTGAGAATGTCTTTTCTAGCCAGGGTCGTAGGGCCCTCAGATTGGAAGCAGGTGCATTCGTGAAATTGGAATCGGGCGCACTTCGGAGTCCAATTTGCTGGTCTTTACAAAGTAAGGGGCCGGCCGTCTGAGCGATAGGTGGAATTTCTTTTATTACGAAACGAAGATAATACGAAAGAGATGAAAGGGTCATGAGTCTCCAATACCCGTCATCAACCGGGTTGTACCATTATATTGTGGTCATGTTTATCCGTGTGTACCTTCAACGAATACTTGTTCGGAGAGCCGTCGATGATACAGACCTTCCCTTGGCATTCGTATACGGAGATTTGTCGCCACAAACGCTCTGGCGTGGACAACAACTGCTGCTCGAAATAATCCGCACGAGTGCAAATTTCACGGCCGTGATAATGCATTTTGAGTGTTGAGATGGCCATATCATACGTATGTGCACGGAGGCACTCTTTTTGTGTCAAGTCTGCTGTTATAGCCTGCAAAGACGCACATCTTCATTTTTACGGCCGATATAGCTTCCAGGAACCGAGTTAGGTGGCAGCGGGTAAACAACGGAGATGAAAAAGAATTTGATGACTGCGTGAGTGGGAATCGTCTCGATAGCTCCTCATGCCTTGATTTCACTCTGACTACACTTGAAAGCATATGCTTTGTAAAGAAATAGTGGCCAGCATCTGCGGCGGTTCGCAGCGTAGTCTCCAACGAGGAGGCAGCTGCAAGACGACCCTTCCCTTCGAGTACCTCGAGAGTCAAGCCCTTCCCCCCGTTCATCGGGAGCTTCGTCAAGCTCTTTCTGATCGCGCATCGATGCGTGCCGCGTATTTTCCGATAAAGGATGAACATAGACCAAAGCAAGTGGGATCACAAGGCAGGAAAAGCAGAAAATAAAACAAATCGTATCGGTAAAACTCATCTTAGCGTTGCAGTTGATGGGTAAGTGTACTGAAGGCTCGGGCTGGAAGAATGGTGAGAATATTATCGTAGACAAGATCCTTTGTTCTTGCTGCGCGCCAGAATTTATACGTCCAGGGAAAGCCTGAACATCCCAGACTTTCGTTTACCTTGTACCCAATTGCATCTTTGAACTCAACATGCATGCTGCGAGCACAACAAAATGAGTCTATTAACGGCTGCTTCTATGGCTCAGCCGAGCCTAGTGACGCTGGAAAATAGCAATATTATTGCTAGTCTTTCTCATGTCTCGCCGCTCTTTGCCATTATTGTTTCAGAAGCCAGTCTGAATTCGAGGCACATCCTGTGACGTTTCCTGTACAGTCTGGAACACATGTCCATGGACTCATACTTCTGTGATTCAACCTAAGTTTGTGCAGCCTCGTCATCGCCCGTCTCGTTCATCATCTCCCACGCAATCCCAGCCTAGTTACATCTCAGATGATTCGCATATAAACCGACCGGACCCCGTCCTCCCTAGTCTTCAAACAGGATCGAAAACCCTGGCGGCCAATATAGGTTTCTCTTTGACACAACCAACCGGTGTACAACTCCAACTGAACCTCTCGCTCAAATACATTGTAGTCGATGTGTTCCAATTTGCGCTGAACACCTCTGGCGTGGCCGAAAATTGAGTTACCAGCGTAAAGAGGTATGCAGCCTCCCTCAGGTCGCCGCAATCGACGCGTGTCATCGTTTGTTATACATTGGTCATTATCCGTGAAGTCAAGAAGGTAATCAGAAGCGCCAAGCGCAAACGCAGAGGTTGAATATGCAGATAAACAACTCAAGCGAGAAATACCGTCGGCAGTAGTGATACCCTGTGCCATATCACCCACACATGTAACACTTAATCGGACCACATGCATCCTGAACATGGCGGAAGGTACTAGAAAGGGGTTTATAAATTCAGATCCTCATGCCCTTGGCTTGAGGCGCTCTATACCGAAAATGTCAGATGCTATGCCGTGTTATATCTAAAGATGCACTCAACAACTCTCAATGCTGCATTACGTCGTATGATATGTAGCCGATCCCAAACGCCTGTCAGTATATCAGGATTCCTTCCCTCGCCACGTAAAATATCCGCATAAATTGTATATCACTTGATAGTGCGCCATTGCTGTCAGCCTTGTGAAAACCCACTTCGACCACTAAGCTGCTAGGCAATCCAGGTCCCCTTGGTGGACATGATCTGAGCCTCTCGTCATGTTGAAGCATTAGCCTGGGGCTCGGGTGTTGCTTTGCCAGTATCCTCGACATTATTCGGTCTAGTCGAGGTGCCATCTTTTTTGCCTTCGCTATCCTTCGGCTCCTGCTCTTTACCGTGTTCTCCGGATTTATCGTCGTTATAATCCTCCATCTGCTCTTCTGGCTTGGGGCTGCCTACATCCTCAGTTACCTCCTCCTGCAGTGTCATTGGCCGTCGAGCAGGCGTGTTGGTGCCGTGGGAGTCAGCATGGTAACTCTGTATTCTCAGTGACCCATTCCGAGAATGACTGAGTCGTTGTTGATCTCCACGGTTCATTTCAGAGTCCCATGGCGGAATGTCCTTGGAGCTCCACGATGCTCGATGAACTCGCGCCGTTCGAGGGAGACTACTGACAGAGAAACGCGAACTGGCACTATTCGCACGACTCCGACGTCCGCTTGCCGCAGCGCCGACAGCTGGGATCATCGTCGGCTCAAGGTCGGGAAATCGGTCGAGCTCTTCGTCCTCTATCTTGGGCGCTCGTCGTACATCGCGGACCTCAAAGTGGGGTTCCTTTGCCTCTTCTTCGGGTTTTTCCTCATCCTTCTTAGACTTCTTCGGTTTCGGTGGGAAGTCATCGGCACACGCTTTAGAGTGCTCGAAGAAGCGAATTCGGATCTGCTCCATGACTTCTGGAAACTCTTCGCGGTTCCTCGAGAGGGACATCCACGTTGATAAGACTCCCAGCACAATGAGTATCAATACCGCGATAGCAACGAACCCCTAAACGACAATAATAATGATGCCGAGAACGGTGGCAATAATGCGACTGAGAGCGAATGCAGGTAGGAAAGCGATAGAAAGGCCAGCTGTGATAATCTTGGAAATCGACAGCATCCAAACTGCCACCGCCGTGTTACGATTGCTCTCGAAAGGGTTGAGTTTCATGATGGCCACCAAAGCAAGTATTTCGAAGATGAAGAGTCCGTAAACTTGGGCAAAAGGAGTGCGGGCTCCACCACCAATGAAACAAGCGCGAATGAACTGATAACTTAAGTAGACAGCAAAAAAACACCACCGCGTGCGTCGATAGCGTGCAGACAGCCAGCCAAATCTCTTAACATAACCTTCGTCGACGTGAACAGCCGCTCGGTTTGGATCTTCGTCGACGAATTTGACTTTCACAAATGGTAAAGTGCCAAACAGGTAAGGTTTTTGACTGGGTTCTTCGTCTCCAATCTTGCTTTGTCTCGTGGTCGCAATGAACGGCACTTTTCCAAATACGTTACCTCGTTCGAATCGCAAAGTGTCGGGACCCGTTTCGTACTTTCCATGTCGAAGTCGGAAATAGCAAGCGTAGGCAACGATGCCGCCGAGTCCAACAAAGAAGCCAAGCCATATGATAACCGCCACGGCTGTAGGTCCAGCGGCACCCCGAAGTGTAAATTGATACATTGTCAAAGTTGTCGCGGAGAAGAAGGCGATGTACAAAGTCCGCAGCAAGGCGGCAGCCGTGTAACCCCAAACATGCGCGCGAAAATAATTAAATCCATCGGTTTTGAGCCACTTCACTTTAATCAGAAAGTCTAGGCAGAACTTTGTGGCCACGACGAAAATTGCGACAGCAGCCAAGACTACCGCCAGCTAAATGACGTAGATCGTAAAAGCCTCCGCGGGTGGAATATCGACTAAAGACAGGGTTCCGGCAAATCCAGGCCAAGTTCCAGGCATGGGCATCCCGGGGGTTCTGGGATGGCCGCCCCAGGTGTAGTCGTAGGGATCGCTGGCGTTGTATGCGGCGCGACGAGCAAAGGTGTTCACATGATTACCGTAATCGTTCAATGCCCCAGGCCCGGGAAGCGTCGATCGCTCATATATTTGCCGCGACAATCCACCACCATTGTTAATTTGGACTGACCCAGCCCCTCCCACCTGGCTAATGTTGATATTGTTACCAGTAAAGGAGCTCACAGACCGTACAATTCCATCATTTGCAAACATGCCAGCTGTCCAGGCAAAATTGCTCCACCAGGCAGGCAGAACACTGGGCCAGTTGACGGATAGGGCACCGGAGAAGAACATGGACTGGAATGTCTCGAATATCACCAGGACCGAAAATGAGTGGGCATAATGCACCCGCATATGAGGGACACTCAAGCCATATATGGCAGTAGCAAATGATGCCACGACTGCAATAAAGACCATGATGCCCAGAAACGAACCCACAGACTCGGATTGTGAGAACGAGTTTCCATTGGTCATGAACGCCTGGAAGCATCCTATCTGGGTTTGAGTCGAGTTTGCGAATATCTGAAGGCGTGCCAAGCCTTCGAGGTCTGGGAGACCGAGAGCAATGGAAGGGATACCGGAAACGTCGCTCGGGGCCAGAGGGATAGCAGCGAAGGCGGTGATCGGAATGCTTGCATTCAACGGGCACATGCTGTGTATATTGGCTTTGCACGGATCGTAGGTCATATTGAACCTGTTCTCGCCGTAGGCTTCTACGGATATGTGTACTATCGTGGTACAATGCTATCAGTATGGTTCTGACCAGTGGTCCTAAATAGGGATAAGCTTACAGATCAGGTTCTCTTGTCGAATGTTGGTGGTCCCGTCAAGGTGAAATAAAACCGTGAGATTGTCTGCATAGTACGCGGCATCGAACTTCGTGACGTTGAACAGGGATTCTCCGCCCAAGCAATCATCGAAATCACCAGTGTATAAAGCTGGATATCGGCTGACGTCTAGATCTCGGTTCACGCCATCAAGTCCCAGACCTTTTATGTACACAGGCTCCAGTGCATCGGCCACAGGTAGCAAACATGATAGCAAGACCAGGGCCAATAGCGAAGCCCAAACAGGAAATCGTGATCGCGACATCGTCTCCTAGGTATTATATATCGCAGTGTAGGCCGACCGACATGAGGCAACTGAGGGCAGTGCCTCAAGGACAGGCTGCGTGTAGTATCAGTCCCACGATAATAGAGATTTCCTGCGGGTGTCGACTTTCTGGAGGAAAAGTTTCATTCGAGAATTCGCCATCAAATTAAACCCGCTAGATCCGCCAGCGGACAGTACGAGACCGAGGTTGAAAGGCAAAAAGCATAAACGCAACCAAACAAGCAGTGTCTCGGGTGGTCTGGAAGTTTGTCTCAGCTGCAAGCTCTACCAATTTGGTCGTGATCGCTATCGGCAGAAAACGGGCCAGTCGAAGATATCGCTATTGTTCGGCGACGGCAGGTTTGCGTGGACTGAAATTGGCGATGTGTCTCTGTCCTCGCCTGGTGCAGATTGACCTGAGGTAGAAAAGGTGAATCCTTGGGCGGCTTGGGATGTTGGGGTGGAAGTTCCGTCACAGGCAGGGAAGGAACTAGTGGCTGCATGTGCATGAGACGGGGCTATTCGTGTTTTCTTGGACTTGGACATGGCGACCGCATTGCTTCGCGGCCACACACATGCACGGACACGCTCACGCTCAGCACACCATCGCGCTGCCGCTGCATCGAGGCCCATTGTTCTGCAACACTACGCTACACCGCACCGTATCACACTACACCACATCACTGCACGATAGGAGGAAACGGGTCCCGGCTACCTGCCCGCCAGCCACTTTCAGGTGTAGTGAGACCGATGGGGTGGGATGGAGTGGAGCTTCTGGTAATACGCTGTCTCTGAAAGAACTTTCGGCGGCGCTAACAGGATTGTACAGAGACAACACAAAGAATTGTTTTTGTTCCTCGTCCAGGACCATCCCCATCCCCACATCAAACGTGCCGACAGCCAACGATGGATCAATCCGTGCTGATTGCCCGAGTCCATGAAAGCGAGATGAGGGCAATTAGCTGCGCAGAATGCCAAGCTACAGCTTCCACCCTGCTTTCTTTGTTCCCCTACTCTACTATGAGGCCTGTCCTGCTCTTGGCCTGCTTTTGACCTGTTTTTTGGACATGACTTGCATGGGGGCTTAGATTCAAAAGGTGGCGCAAGCTTTGTTCCTTTTGGTGGAAGTCATTGGGCCTACCGTCCTAGCTGACGGGTGCTACAGATAACCAAGCTAAATGCACTTGCGGCGGCAACGTGAATTCTGATGAGCTTAGATTGGCTTGCTGCAATGATGTCTTCCAACCCCCAGCGCCAACTTCGACTCGAAGCGGCAGGCAGCTAAAAGTCGCTCCTACAGTCGAGGATTTTTGGCCTTACAATATCCTCTGGAGCTCTTGAATAACAGCACCGGGCAGTGCTGCGCTGCAGCAAATAGTCTACCAAGTGTGGCTCGTCATGGTGTTGTTTACGGACAGCAGCACCATCGACGGCAGAAGGCTTCTCGAAAAGCCCACGATCTTTGGCCCCCACATCCACCTCTGATGGCAGGCAGGCTGCTCTGTTAGAAAGCCAACAACAGCGCTACCCCGACGATTCGAGGCGAAGTCAGTGGCTACAGAGTATATTGTCTGCCCATGGAAGTGCTCACAATCTAGAAACTGGATATGAGCATCTTGATGCTATGTTCGACGTATGCGCTGAAATCGCACCGACAGTCCAATGTTAGCTCGTTGACTTTTTGCATTTATTTACACTCAGGAATACACCAGTCAGGTGGGTTTTCATTGATGGACTTTGACGTTTTACTCCACAAATAGAAATGCTTTGGTCGCAACAGAAGTGCCATTTCCGGTCGCCTATCCAGCACATGAAAGTGTTGGCCCGTTACCTTCCATCATGCATCAAGACAATCCCCCCAAAGTCGTAGGAGCCATGGAGCGGCTTTCTGAGCAGCTCACAGTCGAAGCATCAGCTTCAGCACCGCTAAGGAGCCTCAGCAGAGATAAATCCAGGTACCGTGATGCCATCCCGCGCAGGGACAT
Organism: Periglandula ipomoeae IasaF13; assembly: GCA_000222875.2. Lineage (NCBI taxonomy): Eukaryota > Fungi > Ascomycota > Sordariomycetes > Hypocreales > Clavicipitaceae > Periglandula > Periglandula ipomoeae. The sequence continues at coordinate 34,947 of AFRD01000304.1, forward strand.
TGAGCTCCTGTGGAGCATCTGTTGCAGTTCACCAGCCAGGAATTGATTGAGGCAACTGAAACTATCAGCCATCCACCAGGAGCGTTGTGACTCGACTATAAGAATGACAGTAATCTTCTGCCGTCATTCAGACCACGGCGGGCTTCTGATCCTCGCGAAGCGAACGGATCCCCAGAAACTTTCTCTAGGGTAGCCAACTGATACGAAGCTTCACAGCTATCACACCCACTCCGTACATGTCATTTTAATCCAATTTCCACATTCACACCCGAAAGATGTTTTTGGATTCTTCGGCAGCCTTGAGTTACTTGAAAGGTATTACTGCGTGAGAATCGATATGGCCAACCCTTTGTGCGGTTTGAAGACAGCATGCGCCGTATTCGCGTTCGGGTACTTGACATTCTTCAGCCTACATCGGTCGACGGTCAATAAGACCCGAAACAACGATGAAATCACTTATCCTTAATTGGAAAAAGAGTGTTCTGACTTGAAGAATCAAGAGCCTACACATCGCGGAATGCGCTGAGACCGACACAGCCGGGTGAGTTGGCATGATATTTTGTTTTGGTGCGAGCCAATGACTTTCCAGGCTGATGATTCCTGATTGGATGTATTCACAGTATCGTTCCTGGTCAGGAACAACATTGACTGGGAGGAGCAGTGCCGTTCTCTGCAGAGTTATGACGAAGTGATCGCGGATTCTGGTCTCCACTCCATCCTGCCATGGGTCATTGTGTCCGAGGGGCCGAAAGAGCTATGTCCGCAGCTGTAGGGAAGTACAAGTCGCAACTGTGGGATTCGAACAAATTTATCAGGCAGAGAAGGTGCGAAACATGTTCAGCATAAAGAGTTCCTTCGAAATATCATACGAATCGGCTAACTAGGCAGGCAAGTAAGCCTGGAATTGCTTTGCGTTATAGCCAGTTGAGTGGCCGACGACCCGACATTCGGCACCTCGCTGGTGGGCAGCAAACTCAGCATTCTAGCATCCCCACAACGACAGGCCTCTTGCGGCAGACTGTGGCATGAAGAATGAATGCAACCAAAGTCCTTGGATTTGCGCCATTTTCCCTGTGTTCTGGTTGGACACCGAGCAACAGACTTTTGGCTGTAGTCGGTCGGATACCACACGGGAGTCGGTCGGTCGACCGCGCGGATCAACGAGACCCAGAATAAGGTGTGATCAAACTTTTCCCGATCGAGGTGTGGAAAACCGGACATGGCGCACCGCAGGCACATGGATTTCTACTAGGAATCTGCGCGGAAGCCTGGAAGACACTGAAAAGAAGGGCATTAATGAGAGGAATACAATGCTATGCAAAAGAACAGAGGCAAAAACATAATATCGCGAAATCGCATTCCTGTTTTTCTCTCTTGGCCATGTCTGGATGACAACTTCGAGCTGAACAATTGTGACATTCTTGGCTACAGACATGGCTGCAGCACATGCAACGAGGCGACTTGCGTCTGTGAGCACGTCATCGTCAGGGACGGCCCCGGAGAAAGACCCAGCATCCCACCTTTTTCCCTGCGGATTCTAGTGGAACCAGCAGGGACAAACCGATGCCAACCGTGGTCCGCACCAAGGGATGGATGCGATACTGGTGCAGTGAGAAGCAGCGTCGAGACTGAGCTGCAGAGATTTCACCACATAACCGCACAGAAGTGTAGTGGACAGCTCTTGGGAAGCAACTGTTACGGAAGCTCGGCATGGGCTTTTGTTGAGCCATAAAACCTCAGGTCCAGGTTCTTACCCCTACCAGTGGCGGGCGTCAGTTTAGATCTGACATTACTCGAGCTATTATGTCACGCGGCAAGAAGCTGTTGCCCGCCTGCTTACAATGAGACAATGAAGGACACTAGTAATAGTTTCTGCCCGAGAGAGAGATCAGGATACGAAGAGACATAGCTTGTCTCTACTTGACATGGCGACCGCTACACGACAGCATGGAAGCGCCTTTGCCGACTTGCGAAATCCTCCATAGCGCCGCGCTTGAGCACATATTAGACTTGTGCATGTAGAGGTCCTTCAGATTATTGGAGGACATGCAATTCCCGGCATCTAATTCGGTGCGCTAGATACCAGATTGCCTCGCCTTGGACCGCTGTTTGACTCTCGACTCTTAGCTCTCCATCCCCCACCATTGCGTGATCATCGAGGTGGGCCCAGCTACGACACCAGCTCCGGCTCCGGGTGGGAATTATTAACTTCGGGCGCAACGCTGGTTGCGCAACGCGCGCGCGACTGTCCGAAGTCCCTCTTTCCGGTTTTCTATTTCTGTTTCGGTGCCCCTCGTCCCTGGATTTTCTTTTCTCCTGAACCCATTGCCGTTTTCTTCATTGCATTCTATTTGCGCGCACCCTTCTTGCATCATGGCCAACTCTCCTCACGGTGGTGTCCTCAAGGACCTCTTCGCTCGCGATCTGCCCCGCCAGGCCGAGCTGAGCCAAGAAGCTGAGAAATACCCTGCGATTGTTTTGACAGACAGACACCTGTGTGATCTTGAGTTGATTCTCAATGGCGGCTTTTCTCCTCTGGAAGGTATGTTCGTTTGCTGCCATGGCATGACCTCTGTCATTCCATTGCGACGAGCCGAGTGCTGCACTTGCAGTCAGCTGTTGCTGGAATAAATGCGACGCGAGAAGATGTATGGAGCTGACCACATTGCGTCGCACAGGTTTCATGAACCAGAAAGATTACAATGGGTAGGACTCTCACTCGAATGCCACTGTCTGATCCGGCCAATTGAGTAATGATTATTGACAACCGGAAACACAGCATCGTCGAGAACAATCGCCTTGCCGATGGTGCCTTGTTCAGCATGCCTATTACCCTGGATGTTGACCAACAACAAATTGATGCTCTTGGCATCAAGGCTGGCGCCAAGCTCACGCTTCGTGACTCAAGAGATGACCGCAACCTGGCTATCTTGACGGTGGAGGATGTCTACCAACCAGACAAGTTCGTTTACAAGCCCAGGCACTCCGCTCTGCTGATCCAACGGTCTTTGACTAACATGTAAAGGCACTAGGGTCAAGGAGGCCAAGTTGGTTTTTGGTAGCGACGATGACACACATCCCGGAATCAAGCATCTGTTCAGTGTTGCCAAGGACTTCTATGTCGGCGGCAAGCTCGAGGCCATCAACAGACTGGAACACTACGACTTCCTTGACCTGCGCTGTAAGTACAATACCTGATGCGCTTGCACCTTTGAGCAACTCGGCTGTCTTGATCGAGACAAGAGGGAAAAAGGAACATGAACAGTCGAACTGACATGTCTACGATACAGTCACACCCGCAGAGCTTCGATCGCACTTCAACAAGCTCGGCTGGCAAAAGGTCGTTGCTTTCCAGACCCGAAACCCCATGCACCGCGCTCATCGTGAGTTGACGGTTCGAGCTGCCCGCTCACAGCAGGCCAATGTGCTCATCCACCCCGTCGTGGGAATAACCAAGCCTGGTGACATCGATCACTTCACTCGCGTCCGCGTGTACAAGGCCCTGCTGCCTCGTTACCCCAACGGCATGGCCGCCCTGGCTCTTCTTCCCCTGGCCATGCGTATGGGCGGTCCCCGTGAGGCTCTGTGGCATGCCATTATTCGAAAGAACCACGGTGCCACTCACTTCATCGTCGGACGTGACCATGCTGGCCCCGGCAAGAACAAGAACGGCAAGGATCACTACGGCCCCTACGATGCCCAGATCTTGGTACAGCAGTACCAAGAAGAGCTCGGCATCAAGATGGTTGAGTTCCAGGAGATGATCTACATCCCCGACAAGGACGAGTACATGCCTGCCGACGAGATCCCCGAAGGCACCCGCACCATGAACATCTCCGGCACGGAGCTGCGAAACAGACTCAAGACGGGCAAGGAGATTCCCGAGTGGTTCTCATACCCCGAAGTCGTCAAGGTTCTGCGCGAACAGAACCCCTTGCCCAGAGAGAAGGGCTTCACAGTTTTCTTGACCGGCTACACGAACAGCGGCAAAGACCAAGTCGCCCGCGCTCTGCAGACTACCCTGAACCAAGGTGGTGGCCGTCCTGTCTCCATGCTGCTGGGCGACACTGTTCGCTCCGAGCTCTCCAGGGAGCTCGGCTTCAGCCGACAGGATCGCGACTTGAACATTGGTCGCATTGCTTTTGTCGCTTCCGAGTTGACCAAGGCTGGTGCCGCCGTCATCGCCGCCCCTATCGCCCCCTTCGAACAGGCTCGCAGCCAGGCCCGCGAGCTGGTTGAGAAGTCGGGACCCTTCTTCCTCGTCCACGTCGCCACGCCCCTCGAGCACTGCGAGAAGAACGACCGCCGCGGCATCTACAAGCGTGCTCGCGACGGTGAGATCAAGGGATTCACCGGTGTGGATGACCCCTATGAGGTCCCTGCCAAGCCGGACCTGACTGTCGATCTGTCAAAGCAGAACGTCCGCTCCATTGTCCACGAGATCATCCTGTTGCTGGAAAGCCGAGGCTTGCTGGACCGCGTATAAACACCTTTGCGATGGATTTCAATGAGATGACCGACTTTTCTTTTGTGCGCGAATATAACAATCAAATTCGATGGGCTTTCGGAGGGAAATGGAAGCAAATTCTAACATGAACTGGCGTTTGGATATAACACGTCTTGATGACTTGCATCTAGATGGAAAACTGCCATAGAACAACTGGAACGGGATTGAATCCTTGTCCGCTGCTGATGATGCAGGGACATGATGTGGGTTGAGAATATAGATACCTGATAGAATTCATTTATGTTGAACGAACCAAGATTGGAACTCTAAAAATAATTCCAGATCTGTCGTCTCTTATCGATAATGACACGCGCAATGTTTAGTATCTAGAGAGGTTTGAGAATGGGGGTGACGGGCTGGGGTGATGGCTCGGCGCGTAGAGCCCTGTCTTTGCATCGATGCGCAGCCATCACGTATCACTGATGTGATGAGATGGACGGGGGTTAGCAATTGGATCAGAAGCTCATCGGATGTGATTCAGTTTGCAGGTACATGGTCGTGTATCATCAATGAAGCCTCGCTGCACGGATAAAGATGGCTGAGAACCGTAGACAACAGAACAGGAGCTGCCCTTGATGGCCCCCTCTGTTCAAGCCAGTGGTTGCAGGGCATGGGAGTTTGTTCAAAATGAACGGCAAAGGTACCTACTGTACAATAGCGGTCAAGTCTCAGGCAGAACCTCCACCGGACACTTGTACACCTGGGCACCACACACGATGGGTCTGGGAACAGACCCAGGCACATGACCCCGCGATAATATAAGCAGCGATTCCGATGGATTCATGCTCGTCATTTTTCGTTCGACGCGGGGACCAACGGACGCACAATCGTGCTTACGCGCGTGTGTGAACAAATCATGAAGTTGGGGTACGGTATTAGAGCGATCACGTTCATTTACTGCCAAAGCCCAACATGCTGCATCAAAAATAGAAACACGGCAGCCAGAGCCTGATGAGATGGCGAGGATTGCGATGGCGTCACAATCGATAAGCAATTGACTGGACTGGAGCAAAGATGGCGGCTGGAGGCGGTGACTGCCAGGGCTGCCGTGCTGGTCGGGCCGCGATGTCTTGACCTTTCAAGCCCAATCAGCTGCGTTGGCAACGGCTCCACAGCGGGCTTTGGAGGGGTTTTGCGCTCCACCTGGACCCAAGGTGCCCTGTTCGAGTGAGCATCTTGTTTGAGGGCTTATGGTGGCTCGGAGCAAATCATTCAGTGCTGTCCAGCGAAACCCGGCACTCAGCTGTCACTTGGGAGACGGACCAGGCTCGCTGCTGGTGCTGGCGGGTGCTGGGCGCCACTCCCACCTCATCTCATCTTGACTCATCCTTGTGATTCTAGAGCTTGATGCTTCTGCGAACAGAACTCGTACGCATGACATTCCACAACCAAAGCAGACTGTTCATGTCGAGGGGCCTGAACTGCATAAATCACCGAACAGACTGGGCCTTTGCACCATAGCCGCAGCCTTGTTGGGCCCCAATCTTTGAAAATTCGAAGATAGGCAGACCGGACTGAAGTAGATCCACCACGTCAACAGGCCCTTGGGAAACGGAGGAGCAAACCACACCACCACACCAAGCCAAGCTGGCAGACAGGCATTCTTGCTCGGCCGTCAGGGTCTCACATACTTATTACTGTTGGCCAGCATCCAGCCTCTAGCGCCAAGCAGCATGCCGTGACACTTGCGCAGCTGTGCAACTTCGTCTCCATTTTCTGCCCACACCACCTCTCAACCACTTTCGCATTACCCTTCGCCTCCGGCCGCCATACCTCATCCTTCGACGTTCCTTCGTTTCATTCTTGGTTTTCCTTAATTTTCATTGTTAGAAGCAATTTTATATCACTCCTCTTTCAAGGCTCTTCGGCATCCGCCCGCACAAGCTCATGCCGACTTGAACCCCACTGCATCCAGCCCAGCCTTTCGATTATCTGTGAAGTCATCGGTGCCTGAACCCAACCAACTCGCATTCGATCCAGCAGCCTCGACCGCGCTCACGTTTTCGCACAAAGGGCAGCGGTTCGTACGCGACCAGTATCTAGGTCCGACCTGG